>JAWNNV010000694.1:0-31744 GCA_035044485.1 Scaptomyza reducta | reverse complement strand
CTTCCGAACCTATAGCTTTGTCAAAACTGATCCGATTTTCAAAAGGAAAGGCGTTTTAATCGTGGCTCGTTCTCAATAATTATACTGCTTTCATAGTTGGAAATGTTTTTTTTTTTCCAAATTTATGACAAAACTTTCCGAACTTATAACTTTATCAATTTTATCCGAACCTATAACTTTGTCAAAACTTTCCGAACATATAACTTTGTCGAAACTTTCCGAACCTCTAAATATGTCAAAACTTTCCGAATATATAACTTTGTCAAAACTGAACCTATTTTCAAAAGGAAAGGCGTTTTAGTCGTGGCTCGTTCTCAATAATTAAACTGAATTCATAGTTGAAAATGTTTATTTTTTTGAAATTCATGTTAAAACTTTCCGAACCTGTAACTTTGTCGAAATTTTCCGAACCTATAAATATGTCAAAACTTTCCGAATATATAACTTTGTCAAAACTGAACCGATTTTCAAAGGGAAAGGCGTTTTAGTCGTGGCTCGATTTCAATAATTAAAGCGCATTCATAGTTGTAAATTTTTTTTTTTTCGAAATCCATGTTAAAACTTTCCGAACCTGTAACTTTGACAAAACTTTCCGAACCTATAACTATTTCAAAACTTTCCGAACCTATAACTTTGTCAAAACTGAACCGATTTTCAAAAGGAAAGGCGTTTTAGTCGTGGCTCGATTTCAATAATTAAACCGCATTCATAGTTCGAATTGTTTTTTTTTTTCGAAATTCGTGATAAAACTTTCTAAACCAGTAACTTTGTCAAAACATTCCGAACCTATAACTTTGTTAAAACTTTCCGAAACTATAACTATTTCAATATATAAACCGAATATAAATCTTTGTCAAAACTGAACCGATTTTCAAAAGGAAAGGCGTTTTAGTCGTGGCTCGTTCTCAATAATTATACTGTTTTCATAGTTGGAAATGTTTTTTTGTTTCCAAATTTATGACAAAACTTTCCGAACTTATAACTTTATCAATTTTATCCGAACCTATAACTTTGTCAAAACTTTCCGAACCTGTAACTTTGTCGAAACTTTCCGAACCTCTAAATAAGTCAAAACTTTCCGAATATATAACTTTATCAAAACTGAACCGATTTTCAAAAGGAAAGGCGTTTCGGCTCGCTCTCAATAATTAAACCGCATTCATAGTTGGAAATGTTTTTTTTTTTAAATTCATGTTATAACTTACCGAGCCTATAACTTTGTCAAAACTTTCCGAACCTATAACTTTGATCCAAATTTAACCAATTTTCAAAACGAAAGGCGTTTTAGTCGTGGCTCGCTCTCAATAATTAAACCGCATTCATAGTTCGAAATTGTTTTTTTTTTTTCGAAATTTGTGTTAAAACTTTCCGAACCTCTAACTTTCACAAAACTTTCCGAACCTATAACTATTTCAAAACTTTCCGAATCTATAACTTTGTCAAAACTGAACCGATTTTCAAAACGAAAGGCGTTTTAGTCGTGGCTCAATCTCAATAATGAAACCGCATTCATAGTTCGAAATTGTTTTTTTTTTTCGAAATTCGTGTTAAAACTTTCCGAACCTGTAACTTTGACAAAACTTTCCGAACCTATAACTATTTCAAAACTTTCCGAACCTATAACTTTGTCAAAACTGAACCGATTTTCAAAAGGAAAGGCGTTTTAGTCGTGGCTCGATTTCAATAATTAAAGCGCATTCATAGTTGGAAATGTTTTTTTTTTCGAAATTCATTTTAAAACTTTCCGAACCTGTAACTTTGTGGAAACATTCCGAACCTATAAATATGTCAAAACTTCCCGAATATATAACTTTATCAAAACTGAACCGATGTTTTTTTATCGAAAATTATGACAAAACTTTCCGAACTTATAACTTTATCAATTTTATCCGAACCTATAACTTTGTCAAAACTGAACCGATTTTCAAAGGGAAAGGCGTTTAAGTTGTGGCTCGATCTCAATAATTAAACCTGATTCATAGATGGAAATGTGTTTTTTTTCGAAATTCCTGTCAAAACTTTCCGAAATTATAACTTTTTTTAAAACATTCCAAACCTATAACTTTTTTAAAACATTCCAAACCTATAACTTTTTTTAAAACTTTCCAAACCTATAACTTTGTAAAAACTAAACCGATTTTCAAAAGGAAAGGCGGTTTAGTCGTGGCTCGATTTAAATAATTAAACCGCATTCATAGTTGGAAATGTTTTTTTTTTCGAAATTCACGTCAAAACTTTCCGAACCTATAACTTTGTCAATTTTTTCCGAACTTATAACTTTTTTAAAACCTTCCGAACCTATAGCTTTGTCAAAACTGATCCGATTTTCAAAAGGAAAGGCGTTTTAGTCGTGGCTCGTTCTCAATAATTATACTGCTTTCATAGTTGGAAATGTTTTTTTTTTTCCAAATTTATGACAAAACTTTCCGAACTTATAACTTTATCAATTTTATCCGAACCTATAACTTTGTCAAAACTTTCCGAACATATAACTTTGTCGAAACTTTCCGAACCTCTAAATATGTCAAAACTTTCCGAATATATAACTTTGTCAAAACTGAACCTATTTTCAAAAGGAAAGGCATTTTAGTCGTGGCTCGATCTCAATAATTAAAGCTGAATTCAAAGTTGAAAATGTTTATTTTTTTCGAAATTCATGTTAAAACTTTCCGAACCTGTAACTTTGTCAATTTTTTCCGAACCTATTACTTTGTCAAAACTTTCCGAACATATAACTTTATCAAAACTGAACCGATTTTCAAAAGGAAAGGCGTTTTAGTCGTGGCTCGCTCTCAATAATTAAACCGCATTCATAGTTGGAAACTTTTTTTTTTTTAAATTCATGGTATAACTTTCCGAGCCTATAACTTTGTCAAAACTTTCCGAACCTATAACTATGTCAAAACTTTCTGAACCTATAACTTTGTCCAAATTTAACCAATTTTCAAAAGGAAAGGTGTTTTAGTCGTGGCTCGCTCTCAATAATTAAACCGCATTCATAGTTCGAAATTGTTTTTTTTTTTTCGAAATTTGTGTTAAAACTTTCCGAACCTCTAACTTTCACAAAACTTTCCGAACCTATAACTATTTCAAAACTTTCCGAATCTATAACTATTTCAAAACTTTCCGAACCTATAACTTTGTCAAAACTGAACCGATTTTCAAAAGGAAAGGCGTTTTAGTCGTGGCTCGATTTCAATAATTAAAGCGCATTCATAGTTGGAAATGTTTTTTCGAAATTCATTTTAAAACTTTCCGAACCTGTAACTTTGTGGAAACATTCCGAACCTATAAATATGTCAAAACTTCCCGAATATATAACTTTATCAAAACTGAACCGATGTTTTTTTATCGAAAATTATGACAAAACTTTCCGAACTTATAACTTTATCAATTTTATCCGAACCTATAACTTTGTCAAAACTGAACCGATTTTCAAAGGGAAAGGCGTTTAAGTCGTGGCTCGATCTCAATAATTAAACCTGATTCATAGATGGAAATGTGTTTTTTTTCGAAATTCCTGTCAAAACTTTCCGAAATTATAACTTTTTTTAAAACATTCCAAACCTATAACTTTTTTAAAACATTCCAAACCTATAACTTTTTTTAAAACTTTCCAAACCTATAACTTTGTCCAAATTTAACCAATTTTCAAAAGGAAAGGTGTTTTAGTCGTGGCTCGCTCTCAATAATTAAACCGCATTCATAGTTCGAAATTGTTTTTTTTTTTCGAAATTTGTGTCAAAACTTTCCGAACCTATAACTTTGACAAAACTTTCCGAACCTATAACTATTTCAAAACTTTCCGTATCTATAACTTTTTCAAAACTGAACCGATTTTCAAAAGGAAAGGCGTTTTAGTCGTGGCTGGATTTCAATAATTAAACCGCATTCATAGTTCGAATTGTTTTTTTTTTTCGAAATTCGTGTTAAAACTTTCCGAACCAGTAACTTTGTCAAAACATTCCGAACCTATAACTTTGTTAAAACTTTCCGAAACTATAACTATTTCAAAACTTTCCGAATATAAACCTTTATCAAAACTGATCCGATTTTCAAAAGGAAAGGCGTTTTAGTCGTGGCTCGTTCTCAATAATTATACTGCTTTCATAGTTGGAAATGTTTTTTTTTTTCCAAATTTATGACAAAACTTTCCGAACTTATAACTTTATCAATTTTATCCGAACCTATAACTTTGTCAAAACTTTCCGAACATATAACTTTGTCGAAATTTTCCGAACCTATAAATATGTCAAAACTTTCCGAATATATAACTTTGTCAAAACTGAACCGATTTTCAAAGGGAAAGGTGATTTAGTCGTGGCTCGATTTCAATAATTAAAGCGCATTCATAGTTGTAAATTTTTTTTTTTTCGAAATTCATGTTAAAACTTTCTGAACCTGTAACTTTGTCGAAACTTTCCGAACCTCTAAATATGTCAAAACTTTCCGAATATATAACTTTGTCAAAACTGAACCTATTTTCAAAAGGAAAGGCGTTTTAGTCGTGGCTCGATCTCAATAATTAAACTGAATTCACAGTTGAAAATGTTTATTTTTTTCGAAATTCATGTTAAAACTTTCCGAACCTGTAACTTTGTCAATTTTTTCCGAACCTATTACTTTGTCAAAACTTTCCGAACATATAACTTTATCAAAACTGAACCGATTTTCAAAAGGAAAGGCGTTTTAGTCGTGGCTCGCTCTCAATACTTAAACCGCATTCATAGTTGGAAATATTTTTTTTTTAAATTCATGTTATAACTTTCCGAGCCTATAACTTTTTCAAAACTTTCCGAACCTATAACTATGTCAAAACTTTCCGAACCTATAACTTTGTCCAAATTTAACCAATTCTCAAAAGGAAATGCGTTTTAGTCGTGGCTCGCTCTCAATAATTAAACCGCATTCATAGTTCGAAATTGTTTTTTTTTTCGAAATTTGTGTTAAAACTTTCCGAACCTGTAACTTTGACAAAACTTTCCGAACCTATAACTATTTCAAAACTTTCCGAATCTATAACTTTGTCAAAACTGAACCGATTTTCAAAACGAAAGGCGTTTTAGTCGTGGATCAATCTCAATAATTAAACCGCATTCATAGTTCGAAATTGTTTTTTTTTTTTTCGAAATTCGTGTTAAAACTTTCCGAACCTGTAACTTTCACAAAACTTTCCGAACCTATAACTATTTCAAAACTTTCCGAACCTATAACTTTGTCAAAACTGAACCGATTTTCAAAAGGAAAGGCGTTTTAGTCGTGGCTCGATTTCAATAATTAAAGCGCATTCATAGTTGGAAATGTTTTTTTTTTCGAAATTCATTTTAAAACTTCCGAACCTGTAACTTTGTCGAAACTTTCCGAACCTATAACTATGTCAAAACTTTCCGAACCTATAACTTTGTCGAAACTTAACCAATTTTCAAAAGGCTCGCTCTCAATAATTAAACCGCATTCATAGTTCGAAATTGTTTTTTTTTTCGAAATTCGTGTTAAAACTTTCCGAACCTGTAACTTTGACAAAACTTTCCGAAACTGTAACTATTTCAAAATTTTCCGAACCTATAACTTTGTCAAAACTGAACCGATTTTCAAAAGGAAAGGCGTTTTAGTCGTGGCTCGCTCTCAATAATTAAACCGCATTCATAGTTGGAAATGTTTTTTTTTTTAAATTCATGTTATAACTTTCCGAGCCTATAACTTTGTCAAAACTTTCCGAACCTATAACTATGTCAAAACTTTCCGAACCTATAACTTTGTCGAAACTTAACCAATTTTCAAAAGGCTCGCTCTCAATAATTAAACCGCATTCATAGTTCGAAATTGTTTTTTTTTCGAAATTCGTGTTAAAACTTTCCGAACCTGTAACTTTGACAAAACTTTCCGAAACTGTAACTATTTCAAAACTTTCCGAACCTATAACTTTGTCAAAACTGAACCGATTTTCAAAAGGAAAGGCGTTTTAGTCGTGGCTCAATCTCAATAATTAAACCGCATTCATAGTTCGAAATTGTTTTTTTTTTTCGAATTTTGTGTTAAAACTTTTCGAACCTGTAACTTTGACAAAACTTTCCGAACCTATAACTATTTCAAAACTTTCCGAACCTATAAATTTGTCAAAATTGAACCGATTTTCAAAAGGAAAGGCGTTTTAGTCGTGGCTCGATTTCAATAATTAAAGCGCATTCATAGTTGGAAATGTTTTTTTTTCGAAATTCATGTTAAAACTTTCCGAACCTGTAACTTTGTCAAAACTTTCCGATCCTATAAATATGTCAAAAATTTCCGAATATATAACTTTAACAAAACTGAACCGATTTTCAAAGGAAAGGCGTTTTAGTCGTGGCTCGATTTCAATAATTAAAGCGCATTCATAGTTGGAAATGTTTTTTTTTTCGAAATTCGTGTTAAAACTTTCCGAACCTGTAACTTTGTCGAAACTTTCCGAACCTATAAATATGTCAAAACTTTCCGAATATATAACTTTGTCAAAACTGAACCGATTTTCAAAAGAAAAGGTGTGTTAGTCGTGGCTCGATCTCAATAATTAAACTGAATTCATAGTTGAAAATGTATATTTTTTTCGAAATTCATGTTAAAACTTTCCGAAACTATAACTTTGTTAAAACTTTCCAAAACTATAACTATGTCAAAACTTTCTGAATATATAACTTTGTCAAAACTTAACCAATTTTCAAAAGGAAAGGCGTTTTAGTCGTGGCTCGATTTCAATAATTAAAGCGCATTCATTCGAGTTGGAAATTTTTATTTTTTTTCGAAATTCATGTTAAAACTTTCCGAACCTGTAACTTTGTCGAAACTTTCCGAACCTATAAATATGTCAAAACTTTCCGAATATATAACTTTGTCAAAACTAAACCTATTTTCAAAAGGAAAGGCGTTTTAGTCGTGGCTCGCTCTCAATAATTAAACCGCATTCATAGTTGGAAATGTTTTATTTTTTTAAATTCATGGTATAACTTTCCGAGCCTATAACTTTGTCAAAACTTTCCGAACCTATAACTATGTCAAAACTTTCCGAACCTATAACTTTGTCGAAACTTAACCAATTTTCAAAAGGCTCGCTCTCAATAATTAAACCGCATTCATAGTTCGAAAATGTTTTTTTTTTTCGAAATTCGTGTTAAAACTTTCCGAACCTGTAGCTTTGTCGAAACTTTCCGAACCTATAACTATTTCAAAACTTTCCGAACCTATAACTTTGTCAAAATTAAACCGATTTTCAAAAGGAAAGGCGTTTTAGTCGTTGCTCGATTTCAATAATTTAAGCGCATTCATAGTTCGAAATTGATTTTTTTTTTTCGAAATTCATGTTAAAACTTTCCGAACCTGTAACTTTGTTAAAACTTTCCGAAACTATAACTATGTCAAAACTTTCTGAATATATAACTTTGTCAAAACTTAACCAATTTTCAAAAGGAAAGGCGTTTTATTCGTGGCTCGCTCTCAATATTTATACTGCTTTCATAGTTGGAAATGTTTTTTTTCGAACTTCGTGTTAAAACTTTCCGAACCTGTAGCTTTGTCGAAACTTTTCGAACCTATAAATATGTCAAAACTTGCCGAATATATAACTTTGTCAAAACTGAACCGATTTTCAAAGGGAAAGGCGTTTAAGTCGTGGCTCGATCTCAATAATTAAACCTGATTCATAGATGGAAATGTGTTTTTTTTCGAAATTCAGTTTAATTATTGAGATCGAGCCACGACTAAAACACCTTTCCTTTTGAAAATCGGCTCAGTTTTGACAAAGTTATATATTCGGAAAGTTTTGACATATTTATAGGTTCGGAAAGTTTCGACAAAGTTACAGGTTCGGAAAGTTTTAACACGAATTTCGAAAAAAAACTTTGTCGAAAACTTTCCGAACCTATACAATATGCAAAACTTTCCGAATATATAACTTTGTCAAAACTGAACCGATTTTCAAAAGGAAAGGTGTTTTAGTCGTGGATCGATCTCAATAATTAAACTGAATTCATTGTTGAAAGTGTATATTTTTTTCGAAATTCATGTTAAAACTTTGAAACTATACCTTTGTTGAAACTTTCCGAACCTATAAATATGTCAAAACTTTCCGAATATATAACTTTGTCAAAACTGAACCGATTTTCAAAGGGAAAGGCGTTTAAGTCGTGGCTCGATCTCAATAATTAAACCTGATTCATAGATGGAAATGTGTTTTTTTTCAAAATTCCTGTCAAAACTTTGCGAAATTATACTCTTTTTTTAAAACATTCCAAACCTATAACTTTGTCAAAACTGAACCTATTTTCAAAAGGAAAGGCGTTTTAGTCGTGGCTCGATTTCAATAATTAAAGCGCATTCATAGTTGGAATTTTTTTTTTTTTTTCGATATTCATGTTAAAACTTTCCGAACCTGTAACTTTGTCGTGGCTCGCTCTCAATAATTAAACCGCATTCATAGTTGGAAATGTTTTTTTTTTTTAAATTCATGTTATAACTTTCCGAGCCTATAACTTTGTCAAAACTTTCCGAACCTATAACTATGTCAAAACTATCCGAACCTATAACTTTGTCGAAACTTAACCAATTTTCAAAAGGCTCGCTCTCAATAATTAAACCGCATTCATAGTTCGAAATTGTTTTTTTTTTCGAAATTCGTGTTAAAACTTTCCGAACCTATAACTATTTCAAAACTTTCCGAACCTATAACTTTGTCAAAACTGAACCGATTTTCAAAAGGAAAGGCGTTTTAGTCGTGGCTCAATCTCAATAATTAAACCGCATTCATAGTTCGAAATAGATTTTTTTTTTTTCGAAATTCGTGTTAAAACTTTCCGAACCTGTAACTTTGTGGAAATTTTCCGAACCTATAACTTTGTCAAAACTTTCCGAACATATAACTTTATCAAAACTGAACCGATTTTCAAAAGGAAAGGCGTTTTAGTCGTGGCTCAATCTCAAAAAATTAAACCGCATTCATAGTTGGAAATGTTTTTTTTTTTCAAAATTTATGACAAAACTTTCCGAACTTATAACTTTATCAATTTTATCCGAACGTATAACTTTGAAACTGAACCGATTTTCAAAGGGAAAGGCGTTTAAGTCGTGGCTCGATCTCAATAATTAAACCTGATTCATAGATGGAAATGTGTTTTTTTTTCGAAATTCCTGTCAAAACTTTGTGAAATTATAACTTTTTTTAAAACATTCCAAACCTATAACTTTGTCAAAACTGAACCAATTTTCAAAAGGAAATGCGTTTTAGTCGTGGCTCGATTTCAATAATTAAAGCGCATTCATAGTTTGAATTTTTTTTTTTTCGAAATTCCTGTTAAAACTTTCCGAACCTGTAACTTTATCGAAACTTTCCGAACCTATAAATATGTCAAAACTTTCCGAATATATAACTTTGTCAAAACTAAACCTATTTTCAAAAGGAAAGGCGTTTTAGTCGTGGCTCGATCTCAATAATTAAACCGCATTCATAGTAGGAAATGTTTTTTTTTCTAAATTGGTGTTAAAACTTTCCGAACCTGTAACTTTGTCGAAATTTTCCGAACCTATTCCTTTGTCAAAATTTCCGAACATATAACTTTGTCAAAACTGAACCGATTTTCAAAAGGAAAGGCGTTTTAGTCGTGGCTCGCTCTCAATAATTAAACCGCATTCATAGTTGGAAATGTTTTTTTTTTTTTAAATTCATGTTATAACTTTTCGAGCCTATAACTTTGTCAAAACTTTCCGAACCTATAACTATGTCAAAACTTTCCGAACCTATAACTTTGTCAAAACTTAACCAATTTTCAAAAGGAAAGGCGTTTTAGTCGTGGCTCGCTCTCAATAATTAAACCGCATTCATAGTTCGAAATTGTTTTTTTTTTCGAAATTCGTGTTAAAACTTTCCGAACCTGTAACTTTGACAAAACTTTCCGAA
Source organism: Scaptomyza reducta (assembly GCA_035044485.1). NCBI lineage: Eukaryota > Metazoa > Arthropoda > Insecta > Diptera > Drosophilidae > Scaptomyza > Scaptomyza reducta. The sequence continues at coordinate 21,822 of JAWNNV010000694.1, read as the reverse complement.
CCTATAACTATTTCAAAACTTTCCGAACCTATAACTTTGTTAAAACTGAACCGATTTTCAAAAGGAAAGGCGTTTTAGTCGTGGCTTAATCTCAATAATTAAACCGCATTCATAGTTCGAAATTGTTTTTTTTTTCGAAATTCGTGTTAAAACTTTCCGAACCTGTAACTTTGACAAAACTTTCCGAACCTATAACTATTTCAAAACTTTCCGAACCTATAACTTTGTCGAAAATTAACCAATTTTCAAAAGGCTCGCTCTCAATAATTAAACCGCATTCATAGTTCAAAATTGTTTTTTTTTTCGAAATTCGTGTTAAACTTTCCGAACCTATAACTATTTCAAAACTTTCCGAACCTATAACTTTGTCAAAATTGAACCGATTTACAAAAGGAAAGGCGTTTTAGTCGTGGCTCGATTTCAATAATTAAAGCGCTTTCATAGTTGGAAATGTTTTTTTTTTTCGAAATTCATGTTAAAACTTTCCGAACCTGTACCTTTGTCGAAACTTTCCGAACCTATAAATATGTCAAAAATTTCCGAATATATAACTTTATCAAAACTGAACCGATTTTCAAAGGAAATGCGTTTTAGTCGTGGCTCGATTTCAATAATTAAAGCGCATTCATAGTTGGAAATGTTTTTTTTTCGAAATTCGTGTTAAAACTTTCCGAACCTGTAACTTTGTCGAAACTTTCCGAACCTATAAATATGTCAAAACTTTCCGAATATATAACTTTATCAAAACTGAACCGATTTTCAAAGGAAAGGCGTTTTAGTCGTGCCTCGATTTCAATAATTAAAGCGCATTCATAGTTGGAAATGTTTTTTTTTTTCGAAATTCGTGTTAAAACTTTCCGAACCTGTAACTTTGTCGAAACTTTCCGAACCTATAAATATGTCAAAACTTTCCGAATATATAACTTTGTCAAAACTGAGCCGATTTTCAAAAGGAAAGGTGTTTTAGTCGTGGCTCGATCTCAATAATTAAACTGAATTCATAGTTGAAAATGTATATTTTTTCGAAATTCATGTTAAAACTTTCCGAAACTATAACTTTGTTAATACTTTCCGAACCTGTCACTTTGTCGAAATTTTCCGAACCTATAGCTTTGTCAAAACTTTCCGAACATATAACTTTGTCAAAACTGAACCAATTTTCAAAAGGAAAGGCGTTTTAGTTGTGGCTCGATATCAATAATTAAACCGCATTCATAGTTCGAAATTGTTTTTTTTTTCGAAATTCGTGTTAAAACTTTCCGAACCTGTAACTTTGTCGAAACTTTCCGAACCTATAACTATTTCAAAACTTTCCGAACCTATAACTTTGTCAAAACTGAACCGATTTTCAAAAGGAAAGGCGTTTTAGTCGTGGCTCAATCTCAATAATTAAACCGCATTCATAGTTCGAAATTGTTTTTTTTTTTCGAAATTCGTGTTAAATCTTTCCGAACCTGTAACTTTGTCGAAACTTTCCGAACCTATAAATATGTCAAAACTTTCCGAATATATAACTTTATCAAAACTGAACCGATTTTCAAAGGAAAGGCGTTTTAGTCGTGCCTCGATTTCAATAATTAAAGCGCATTCATAGTTGGAAATGTTTTTTTTTTCGAAATTCATGTTAAAACTTTCCGAAACTGTAACTTTGTCGAAACTTTCCGAACCTATAAATATGTCAAAACTTTCCGAATATATAACTTTGTCAAAACTGAACCGATTTTCAAAAGGAAAGGTGTTTTAGTCGTGGCTCGATCTCAATAATTAAACTGAATTCATAGTTGAAAATGTATATTTTTTTCGAAATTCATGTTAAAACTTTCCGAAACTATAACTTTGTTAAAACTTTCCGAACCTATAACTATGTCAAAACTTTCCGAATATATAACTTTGTCAAAACTGAACCGATTTTCAAAAGGAAAGGCGTTTTAGTCGTGGCTCGATTCAATAATTAAACCGCATTCATAGTTGGAAATGTTTTTTTTTTTAAATTCATGTTAAAACTTTCCGAACCTTAACTTTGTCAAAACTTTCCGAACCTATAACTTTGTCAAAACTTTCCGAACTTATAAGTATTTCACTCCGAATCTATAACTTTGTCAAAACTTAACCGATTTTCAAAAGGAAAGGCGTTTTAGTCGTGGCTCGATCTCAATAATTAAACCGCATTCATAGTTGGAAATGTTTTTTTTTTTTCGAAATTCCTGTAAAAACTTTCCGAACCTATAACTATATCAATTTCTTTCGAAATTAAAACTTTTTTTCAAATCTTCCGAACCTATAACTTTGTCAAAACTGAACCGATTTTCAAAAGGAAAGGCGTTTTAGTCGTGGCTCGATTTCAATAATTAAACCGCATTCATAGTTGGAAATTGTTTTTTTTTTTTCGAAATTCGTGTTAAAACTTTCCGAACCTATAACTTTGTCGAAACTTTCCGAACCTATAACTATTTCAAAACTTTCCGAATCTATAACTTTGTCAAAACTGAACCGATTTTCAAAAGAAAGGCGTTTTAGTCGTGGCTCGATTTCAATAATTAAACCGCATTCATAGTTGGAAATGTTTTTTTTTTTCGAAATTCGTGTTAAAACTTTCCGAACCTGTAACTTTGTCGAAACTTTCCGAACCTATAACTTTGTCAAAACTTTCCGAACATATAACTTTGTCAAAACTGAACCGATTTTCAAAAGGAAAGGTGTTTTAGTCGTGGCTCGATCTCAATAATTAAACCGAATTCATAGTTCGAGAAATGTTTTTTTTTTTTCGAAATTCATGTTAAGTTAAACTTTCCGAAACTATAACTTTGTGAATACTTTCCGAACCTATCACTTTGTCAAAACTGAACCGATTTTCAAAAGGAAAGGCGTTTTAGTCGTGGCTCGATCTCAATAATTAAACCTGCATTCATAGTTCGAAATTGTTTTTTTTTTCGAATTTCCTGTCGAAACTTTCCGAACCTATAACTTTGTCAAAACTTTCCGAACATATAACTTTGTCAAAACTGAACCAATTTTCAAAAGGAAAGGCGTTTTAGTCGTGGCTCGATTTCAATAATTAAAGCGCATTCATAGTTGGAAATTTTTTTTTTTTCGAAATTCATGTTAAAACTTTCCGAACCTGTAACTTTGTCGAAACTTTCCGAAACTATAACTATGTCAAAACTTTCCGAATATATAACTTTGTCAAAACTGAACCGATTTTCAAAAGGAAAGGCGTTTTAGTCGTGGCTCGATCTCAATAATTAAACCGCATTCATAGTTGGAAATGTTTTTTTTTTCGAAATTCGTGTTAAAACTTTCCGAACCTGTAACTTTGTCGAAATTTTCCGAACCTATAACTTTGTCAAAATTTCCGAACATATAACTTTGTCAAAACTGAACCGATTTTCAAAAGGAAAGGCGTTTTAGTCGTGGCTCGATCTCAATAATTAAACCGCATTCATAGTTGGAAATGTTTTTTTTTTCAAATTCATGTTAAAACTTTCCGAACCTATAACTTTGTCAAAACTTTCCGAACCTATAACTTTGTCAAAACTTTCCGAACCTATAACTTTGTCGAAACTTAACCAATTTTCAAAAGGCTCGCTCTCAATAATTAAACCGCATTCATAGTTGAAATTGTTTTTTTTTCGAAATTCATGTTAAAACTTTCCGAACCTATAACTATTTCAAAACTTTCCGAACCTATAACTTTGTCAAAACTGAACCGATTTTCAAAAGGAAAGGCGTTTTAGTCGTGGCTCAATCTCAATAATTAAACCGCATTCATAGTTGGAAATGTTTTTTTTTTTCGAAATTCATGTTAAAACTTTCCGAACCTGTAACTTTGTCGAAATTTTCCGAACCTATAAATATGTCAAAACTTTCCGAATATATAACTTTATCAAAACTGAACCGATTTTCAAAGGAAAGGCGTTTTAGTCGTGGCTCGATTTCAATAATTAAACCGCATTCATAGTTGGAAATGTTTTTTTTTTTTTCGAAATTCGTGTTAAAACTTTCCGAACCTGTAACTTTGTCGAAACTTTCCGAACCTATAAATATGTCAAAACTTTCCGAATATATAACTTTGTCAAAACTGAACCGATTTTCAAAAGGAAAGGTGTTTTAGTCGTGGCTCGATCTCAATAATTAAACTGAATTCATAGTTGAAAATGTATATTTTTTTCGAAATTCATGTTAAAACTTTCCGAAACTATAACTTTGTTAATACTTTCCGAACCTGTAACTTTGTCGAAATTTTCCGAACCTATAACTTTGTCAAAACTTTCCGAACATATAACTTTGTCAAAACTGAACCGATTTTCAAAAGGAAAGGCGTTTTAGTTGTGGCTCGATCTCAATAATTAAACCGCATTCATAGTTCGAAATTGTTTTTTTTTTTCGAAATTCGTGTTAAAACTTTCCGAACCTGTAACTTTGTCAAAACTTTCCGAACCTATAACTATTTCAAAACTTTCCGAACCTATAACTTTGTCAAAACTGAACAGATTTTCAAAAGGAAAGGCGTTTTAGTCGTGGCTCAATCTCAATAATTAAACCGCATTCATAGTTCGAAATTGTTTTTTTTTTTCGAAATTCGTGTTAAATTTTTTCCGAACCTGTAACTTTGTCGAAACTTTCCGAACCTATAAATATGTCAAAACTTTCCGAATATATAATTTTGTCAAAACTGAACCGAATTTCAAAAGGAACGGTGTTTTAGTCGTGGCTCGATCTCAATAATTAAACTGAATTCATAGTTGAAAATGTATATTTATATCGAAATTCATGTTAAAACTTTCCGAAACTATAACTTTGTTAAAACTTTCCGAATCTATAACTATGTCAAAACTTTCTGAATATATAACTTTGTCAAAAATGAACCGATTTTCAAAAGGAAAGGTGTTTTAGTCGTGGCTCAATCTCAATAATTAAACTGCATTCTTAGTTGGAAATGTTTTTTTTTTCGAAATTCATGTAAAAACTTTTCGAATCTATAACTTTGTCAAAACTTTCCGAACCTATAACTTTATCAAAACTGAACCGATTTTCAAAGTAGAGGCTTGTTAGTCATGGCTTTATTTCAATAATTAAACCGCATTCATAATTCGAAATGTTTTTTTTTTCGAAATTCGTGTTAAAACTTTCCGAACCTGTAACTTTGACAAAACTTTCCGAACCTATAACTATTTCAAAACTTTCCGAACCTGTAACTTTGTCAAAACTAAACCTATTTTCAAAAGGAAAGGCGTTTTAGTCGTGGCTCGATCTCAATAATTAAACCGCATTCATAGTTGGAAATGTTTTTTTTTATCGAAATTCGTGTTAAAACTTTCCGAACCTGTAACTTTGTCAAAACTTTCCGAACCTATAACTTTTTCAATTTTTTCCGAACTTATAACTTTTTTTAAAACCTTCCGAACCTATAACTTTGTCAGAACTGAACCGATTTTCAAAAGGAAAGGCGTTTTAGTCGTGGCTCAATCTCAATAATTAAACCGCATTCATAGTTGGAAATGTTTTTTTTTTCGAAATTCCTGTCAAAACTTTCCGAACCTATGACTTTGTCAATTTTTTCCGAACTTATAACTTTTTTTTCAAACCTTCCGAACTTATAACTTTGTCAAAACTGAACCGATATTCAAAAGGAAAGGCGTTTTAGTCGTGGCTCGTTCTCGATAATTATACTGCTTTCATAGTTGGAAATGTTTTTTTTTTCGAAATTTATGACAAAACTTTCCGAACTTATAACTTTATCAATTTTATCAGAACCTATAACTTTGTCAAAACTTTCCGAACCTATAACTTTCTCGAAACTTTCCGAACCTATAAATATGTCAAAACATTCCGAATATATAACTTTGTCAAAACTGAACCCATTTTCAAAAGGAAAGGTGTTTTAGTCGTGGCTCGATCTCAATAATTAAACCGCATTCATAGTTGGAAATGTTTTTTTTTATCGAAATTCGTGTTAAAACTTTCCGAACCTGTAACTTTGTCAAAACTTTCCGAACCTATAACTTTGTCAATTTTTTTCGAACTTATAACTTTTTTTAAAACCTTCCGAACCTATAACTTTGTCAAAACTGAACCGATTTTCAAAAGGAAAGGTGTTTTAGTCGTGGCTCAATCTCAATAATTAAACTGCATTCTTAGTTGTAAATGTTTTTTTTTTCGAAATTCATGTTAAAACTTTCCGAATCTATAACTTTGTCAAAACTTTCCGAACCTATAACTATTTCAAAACTTTCCGAACCTATAACTTTGTCAAAACTGAACCGATTTTCAAAAGAAAAGGCGTTTTAGTCGTGGCTCGATCTCAATAATTAAACCGCATTTATAGTTGGAAATGTTTTTTTTTTTTTCGAAATTCATGTTAAAACTTTTCGAACCTGTAACTTTGTCGAAACTTTCCGAACCTATAAATATGTCAAAACTATCCGAATATATAACTTTGTCAAAACTGAACCGATTTTCAAAAGGAAAGGCGTTTAAGTCGTGGCTCGATCTCAATAATTAAACCGCATTCATAGTTGGAAATGTTTTTTTTTCGAAATTCATGTTAAAACTTTCCGAACTTATATCTTTTTTTAAAACTTTCCGAACCTATAACTTTGTAAAAACTAAACCGATTTTCAAAAGGAAAGGCTTCTTAGTCGTGGCTCGCTCTCAATAATTAAACCGCATTCATAATTGGAAATTTTTTTTTTTTTCGAAATTCATGTTAAAACTTTCCGATCCTATAACTTTGTCAAAACTTTCCGAACTTATAACTTTGTCAATTTTATCCGAACCTATAACTTTGTCAAAACTGAACCGATTTTCAAAGGGAAAGGCGTTTAATTCGTGGCTCGAACTCAATAATTAAACCTGATTCACAGATGGCAATGTGTTTTTTTTCGAAATTCCTGTCAAAATTTTCCGAATTATAACTTTTTTTAAAATATTCCAAACCTATAACTTTGTCAAAACTGAACCAATTTTCAAAAGGAAAGGCGTTTTAGTCGTGGCTCGATTTCAATAATTAAAGCGCATTCATAGTTGGAATTTTTTTTTTTTTTCGAAATTCATGTTAAAACTTTCCGAACCTGTAACTTTGTCGAAACTTTCCAAACCTATAAATATGTCAAAACTTTCCGAATATATAACTTTGTCAAAACTGAACATATTTTCAAAAGGAAAGGCGTTTTAGTCGAGGCTCGATCTCAATAATTAAACCGCATTCATAGTTGGAAATGTTTTTTTTTTCGAAATTCGTGTTAAAACTTTCCGAACCTGTAACTTTGTCGAAATTTTCCGAACCTATAACTTTGTCAAAACTTTCCGAACATATAACTTTGTCAAAACTGAACCGATTTTCAAAAGGAAAGGCGTATTAGTCGTGGCTCGCTCTCAATAATTAAACCGAATTCATAGTAGGAAATGTTTTTTTTTCTAAATTCCTATCAAAACTTTCCGAACTTATAACTTTTTTTAAAACATTCCAAACCTATAACTTTGTAAAAACTAAACCTATTTTCAAAAGGAAAGGCGTTTTAGTCGTGGCTCGCTCTCAATAATTAAACCGCATTCATAGTTGGAAATGTTTTTTTTTTTTAAATTCATGTTATAACTTTCCGAGCCTATAACTTTGTCAAAACTTTCCGAACCTATAACTATGTCAAAACTTTCCGAACCTATAACTTTGTCGAAACTTAACCAATTTTCAAAAGGCTCGCTCTCAATAATTAAACCGCATTCATAGTTCGAAATTGTTTTTTTTTTTCGAAATTCGTGTTAAAACTTTCCGAACCTATAACTATTTCAAAACTTTCCGAACCTATAACTTTGTCAAAATTGAACCGATTTTCAAAAGGAAAGGCGTTTTAGTCGTGGCTCGATTTCAATAATTAAACCGCATTCATAGTTGGAAATGTTTTTTTTTTCGAAATTCATGTTAAAACTTTCCGAACCTGTACCTTTGTCGAAACTTTCCGAACCTATAAATATGTCAAAACTTTCCGAATATATAACTTTGTCAAAACTGAGCCGATTTTCAAAAGAAAAGTTGTTTTAGTCGTGGCTCGATCTCAATAATTAAACTGAATTCATAGTTTAAAATGTATATTTTTTCGAAATTCATGTTAAAACTTTCCGAAACTATAACTTTGTTAATACTTTCCGAACCTGTAACTTTGTCGAAATTTTCCGAACCTATAACTTTGTCAAAACTTTCCGAACATATAACTTTGTCAAAACTGAACCAATTTTCAAAAGGAAAGGCGTTTTAGTTGTGGCTCGATATCAATAATTAAACCGCATTCATAGTTCGAAATTGTTTTTTTTTTTCGAAATTCGTGTTAAAACTTTCCGAACCTGTAACTTTGACAAAACTTTCCGAACCTATAACTATTTCAAAACTTTCCGAACCTATAACTTTGTCAAAACTGAACGGATTTTCAAAAGGAAAGGCGTTTTAGTCGTGGCTCAATCTCAATAATTAAACCGCATTCATAGTTCGAAATTGTTTTTTTTTTTTCGAAATTCGTGTTAAATTTTTCCGAACCTGTAACTTTGTCGAAACTTTCCGAACCTATAAATATGTCAAAACTTTCCGAATATATAACTTTATCAAAACTGAACCGATTTTCAAAGGAAAGGCGTTTTAGTCGTGCCTCGATTTCAATAATTAAAGCGCATTCATAGTTGGAAATGTTTTTTTTTCGAAATTCATGTTAAAACTTTCCGAAACTGTAACTTTGTGAAACTTTCCGAACCTATAAATATGTCAAAACTTTCCGAATATATAATTTTGTCAAAACTGAACCGAATTTCAAAAGGAACGGTGTTTTAGTCGTGGCTCGATCTCAATAATTAAACTGAATTCATAGTTGAAAATGTATATTTATTTCGAAATTCATGTTAAAACTTTCCGAAACTATAACTTTGTTAAAACTTTCCGAATCTATAACTATGTCAAAACTTTCTGAATATATAACTTTGTCAAAAATGAACCGATTTTCAAAAGGAAAGGTGTTTTAGTCGTGGCTCAATCTCAATAATTAAACTGCATTCTTAGTTGGAAATGTTTTTTTTTCGAAATTCATGTAAAAACTTTTCGAATCTATAACTTTGTCAAAACTTTCCGAACCTATAACTTTGTCAATTTTTTCCGAACTTATAACTTTTTTTAAAACCTTCCGAACCTATAACTTTGTCAGAACTGAACCGATTTTCAAAAGGAAAGGCGTTTTAGTCGTGGCTCGATCTCAATAATTACACCGAATTCATGGTTGGAAATGTTTTTTTTTTTCCAAATTCATGTAAAAACTTTTCGAACCTATAACTTTGTCAATTTTTTTCGAACTTAAAACTTTTTTTAAAACCTTCCGAACCTATAACTTTGTCAAAACTGAACCGATTTTCAAAAGGAAAGGTGTTTTAGTCGTGGCTCAATCTCAATAATTAAACTGCATTCTTAGTTGGAAATGATTTTTTTTTTTTCGAAATTCGTGTTAAAACTTTCCGAAACTATAACTTTGTCAAAACTTTCCGAACCTATAACAATGTCAAAACTTTCCGAACCTATAACTTTGTCAAAACTGAACCGATTTTCAAAACGAAAGGCGTTTTAGTCGTGGCTCGATCTCAATAATTACACCGCATTCATAGTTGGAAATGTTTTTTTTTTCGAAATTCATGTTAAAACTTTCCGAACCTATAACTTTGTCAAAACTTTCCGAACCTATAACTATTTCAAAACTTTCTGAACCTATAACTTTGTCAAAACTGAACCGATTTTCAAAAGGAAAGGAATTTTAGTCGTGGCTCGATCTCAATAATTAAACCGCATTCATAGTTGGAAATGTTTTTTTTTTTGAAATTCATGTTATATTTAACTTTCCGAGCCTATAACTTTGTGAAAACTTTCCGAACCTATAACTATGTCAAAACTTTCCGAACCTATAACTTTGTCAAAACTGAACCGATTTTCAAAAGGAAAGGCGTTTTTGTCGTGGCTCGCTCTCAATAATTAAACCGCATTCATAGTTCGAAATTGTTTTTTTTTTCGAATTTCGTGTTAAAACTTTCCGAACCTGTAACTTTGTCAAAACTTTCCGAACCTATAACTTTGTTAAAACTTTCCGAAACTATAACTATTTTAAAACTTTCCGAATATATAACTTTGTCAAAACTGAACCGATTTTCAAAAGGAAAGGCGTTTAAGTCGTGGCTCGATCTCAATAATTAAACCGCATTCATAGTAGGAAATGTTTTTTTTTCTAAATTCCTATCAAAACTTTCCGAACTTATAACTTTTTTTAAAACATTCCAAACCTATAACTTTGTAAAAACTAAACCTATTTTCAAAAGGAAAGGCGTTTTAGTCGTGGCTCGCTCTCAATAATTAAACCGCATTCATAGTTGGAAATGTTTTTTTTTTGAAATTCATGTTATAACTTTCCGAGCCTATAACTTTGTCAAAACTTTCCGAACCTATAACTATGTCAAAACTTTCCGAACCTATAACTTTGTCGAAACTTAACCAATTTTCAAAAGGCTCGCTCTCAATAATTAAACCGCATTCATAGTTCGAAATTGTTTTTTTTTTCGAAATTCGTGTTAAAACTTTCCGAACCTATAACTATTTCAAAACTTTCCGAACCTATAACTTTGTCAAAATTGAACCGATTTTCAAAAGGAAAGGCGTTTTAGTCGTGGCTCGATTTCAATAATTAAACCGCATTCATAGTTGGAAATGTTTTTTTTTTCGAAATTCATGTTAAAACTTTCCGAACCTGTACCTTTGTCGAAACTTTCCGAACCTATAAATATGTCAAAAATTTCCGAATATATAACTTTATCAAAACTGAACCGATTTTCAAAGGAAATGCGTTTTAGTCGTGGCTCGATTTCAATAATTAAACCGCATTCATAGTTGGAAATGTTTTTTTTTTCGAAATTCGTGTTAAAACTTTCCGAACCTGTAACTTTGTCGAAACTTTCCGAACCTATAACTATGTCAAAACTTTCCGAATATATAACTTTGTCAAAACTGAGCCGATTTTCAAAAGGAAAGTTGTTTTAGTCGTGGCTCGATCTCAATAATTAAACTGAATTCATAGTTTAAAATGTATATTTTTTCGAAATTCATGTTAAAACTTTCCGAAACTATAACTTTGTTAATACTTTCCGAACCTGTAACTTTGTCGAAATTTTCCGAACCTATAACTTTGTCAAAACTTTCCGAACATATAACTTTGTCAAAACTGAACCGATTTTCAAAAGGAAAGGCGTTTTAGTTGTGGCTCGATATCAATAATTAAACCGCATTCATAGTTCGAAATTGTTTTTTTTTTCGAAATTCGTGTTAAAACTTTCCGAACCTGTAACTTTGACAAAACTTTCCGAACCTATAACTATTTCAAAACTTTCCGAACCTATAACTTTGTCAAAACTGAACCGATTTTCAAAAGGAAAGGCGTTTTAGTCGTGGCTCAATCTCAATAATTAAACCGCATTCATAGTTCGAAATTGTTTTTTTTTTTCGAAATTCGTGTTAAATTTTTTCCGAACCTGTAACTTTGTCGAAACTTTCCGAACCTATAAATATGTCAAAACTTTCCGAATATATAATTTTGTCAAAACTGAACCGAATTTCAAAAGGAACGGTGTTTTAGTCGTGGCTCGATCTCAATAATTAAACTGAATTCATAGTTGAAAATGTATATTTATATCGAAATTCATGTTAAAACTTTCCGAAACTATAACTTTGTTAAAACTTTCCGAATCTATAACTATGTCAAAACTTTCCGAATATATAACTTTGTCAAAAATGAACCGATTTTCAAAAGGAAAGGTGTTTTAGTCGTGGCTCGATCTCAATAATTAAACTGCATTCATAGTTGGAAATGTTTTTTTTTTCGAAATTCATGTAAAAACTTTCCGAATCTATAACTTTGTCAAAACTTTCCGAACCTATAACTTTATCAAAACTGAACCGATTTTCAAAGGAAAGGCTTGTTAGTCATGGCTTTATTTCAATAATTAAACCGCATTCATAATTCGAAATGTTTTTTTTTTTCGAAATTCGTGTTAAAACTTTCCGAACCTGTAACTTTGACAAAACTTTCCGAACCTATAACTATTTCAAAACTTTCCGAACCTTAACTTTGTCAAAACTAAACCTATTTTCAAAAGGAAAGGCGTTTTAGTCGTGGCTCGATCTCAATAATTAAACCGCATTCATAGTTGGAAATGTTTTTTTTTTCGAAATTCGTGTTAAAACTTTCCGAACCTGTAACTTTGTCAAAACTTTCCGAACCTATAACTTTTTCAATTTTTTCCGAACTTATAACTTTTTTTAAAACCTTCCGAACCTATAACTTTGTCAAAACTGAACCGATTTTCAAAAGGAAAGGCGTTTTAGTCGTGGCTCGATCTCAATAATTAAACCGCATTCATAGTTGGAAATGTTTTTTTTTTCGAAATTCCTGTCAAAACTTTCCGAACCTATAACTTTTTCAATTTTTTCCGAACTTATAACTTTTTTTAAAACCTTCCGAACCTATAACTTTGTCAAAACTGAACCGATTTTCAAAAGGAAAGGCGTTTTAGTCGTGGCTCGATCTCAATAATTATACTGCTTTCATAGTTGGAAATGTTTTTTTTTTCGAAATTTATGACAAAACTTTCCGAACTTATAACTTTATCAATTTTATCAGAACCTATAACTTTGTCAAAACTTTCCGAACCTATAACTTTCTCGAAACTTTCCGAACCTATAAATATGTCAAAACATTCCGAATATATAACTTTGTCAAAACTGAACCGATTTTCAAAAGGAAAGGTGTTTTAGTCGTGGCTCAATCTCAATAATTAAACTGCATTCTTAGTTGGAAATGTTTTTTTTTTCGAAATTCATGTAAAATCTTTTCGAACCTATAACTTTCTCAATTTTTTTCGAACTTATAACTTTTTTTAAAACCTTCCGAACCTATAACTTTGTCAAAACTGAACCGATTTTCAAAAGGAAAGGTGTTTTAGTCGTGGCTCAATCTCAATAATTAAACTGCATTCTTAGTTGTAAATGTTTTTTTTTTCGAAATTCATGTTAAAACTTTCCGAATCTATAACTTTGTCAAAACTTTCCGAACCTATAACTATTTCAAAACTTTCCGAACCTATAACTTTGTCAAAACTGAACCGATTTTCAAAAGAAAAGGCGTTTTAGTCGTGGCTCGATCTCAATAATTAAACCGCATTTATAGTTGGAAAATTTTTTTTTTTTTTCGAAATTCATGTTAAAACTTTTTGAACCTGTAACTTTGTCGAAACTTTCCGAACCTATAAATATGTCAAAACTATCCGAATATATAACTTTGTCAAAACTGAACCGATTTTCAAAAGGAAAGGCGTTTAAGTCGTGGCTCGATCTCAATAATTAAACCGCATTCATAGTTGGAAATGTTTTTTTTTTCGAAATTCATGTTAAAACTTTCCGAACTTATAATTTTTTTTAAAACTTTCCGAACCTATAACTTTGTAAAAACTAAACCGATTTTCAAAAGGAAAGGCTTCTTAGTCGTGGCTCGCTCTCAATAATTAAACCGCATTCATAATTGGAAATTTTTTTTTTTTCGAAATTCATGTTAAAACTTTCCGAACCTAAACCTTTGTCAAAACTTTCCGAACTTATAACTTTGTCAATTTTATCCGAACCTATAACTTTGTCAAAACTGAACCGATTTTCAAAGGGAAAGGCGTTTAAGTCGTGGCTCGATCTCAATAATTAAACCTGATTCATAGATGGCAATGTGTTTTTTTTCGAAATTCCTGTCAAAACTTTCCGAATTATAACTTTTTTTAAAATATTCCAAACCTATAACTTTGTCAAAACTGAACCAATTTTCAAAAGGAAAGGCGTCTAAGTCGTGGCTCGATTTCAATAATTAAAGCGCATTCATAGTTGGAAATTTTTTTTTTTTCGAAATTCATGTTAAAACTTTCCGAACCTGTAACTTTGTCGAAACTTTCCAAACCTATAAATATGTCAAAACTTTCCGAATATATAACTTTGTCAAAACTGAACCTATTTTCAAAAGGAAAGGCGTTTTAGTCGAGGCTCGATCTCAATAATTAAACCGCATTCATAGTTGGAAATGTTTTTTTTTCGAAATTCGTGTTAAACTTTCCGAACCTGTAACTTTGTCGAAATTTTGCCGAACCTATAACTTTGTCTAAACTTTCCGAACATATAACTTTGTCAAAACTGAACCGATTTTCAAAAGGAAAGGCGTATTAGTCGTGGCTCGCTCTCAATAATTAAACCGTATTCATAGTTGGAAATGTTTTTTTATTTTTAAATTCATGTTATAACATTCCGAGCCTATAACTTTGTCAAAACTTTCCGAACCTATAACTATGTCAAAAATTTCCGAACCTATAACTTTGTCAAAACTTAACCAATTTTCAAAAGGAAAGGCGTTTTAGTCGTGGCTCGCTCTCAATAATTAAACCGCATTCATAGTTCGAAATTGTTTTTTTTTTTCGAAATTAGTGTTAAAACTTTCCGAACCTGTAACTTTGACAAAACTTTCCGAACCTATAACTTTGTTAAAACTGAACCGATTTTCAAAAGGAAAGGCGTTTTAATAGTGGCTCGATTTCAATAATTAAACCGCATTCACAGTTGGAAATGTTTTTTTTTTCGAAATTCGTGTTAAAACTTTCCGAACCTGTAACTTTGTCGAAATTTTCCGAACCTATAACTTTGTCAAAACTTTTCGAACATATAACTTTGTCAAAACTTAACCAATTTTCAAAAGGAAAGGCGTTTTATCGTGGCTCGATATCAATAATTAAACCGCATTCATAGTTGGAATTATTTTTTTTTTTTCGAAATTCATGTTAAAACTTTCCGAACCTGTAACTTTGTCGAAACTTTCCAAACCTATAAATATGTCAAAACTTTCCGAATATATAACTTTGTCAAAACTGAACCTATTTTCAAAAGGAAAGGCGTTTTAGTCGAGGCTCGATCTCAATAATTAAACCGCATTCATAGTTGGAAATGTTTTTTTTTCGAAATTCCTGTCAAAACATTCCGATCCTATAACTTTTCAATCTCACTATAACTTGTTTTAAAACATTCCAAACCTATAACTTTGTTAAAACTGAACCAATTTTCAAAAGGAAAGGCGTTTTCGTAGTGGCTCGATTTCAATAATTAAAGCGCATTCATAGTTGGAAATTTTTTTTTCGAAATTCATGTTTAAACTTTCCGAACTTGTAACTTTGTCGTAACTTTCCGAACCTATAAATATGTCAAAACTTTCCGAATATATAACTTTGTCAAAACTGAACCAATTTTTAAAACGAAAGGTGTTTAAGTCGTTGCTCGATATCAATAATTAAAACGCATTCATAGTTGGAAATGTTTTTTTTTCGAAATTCTGTCAAAACATTCCGATCCTATAACTTTTTCAAAACTTTAACTATAACTTTGTCAAAATTGAACCGATTTTCAAAAGGAAAGGCGTTTTAGTCGTGGCTCGATTTCAATAATTAAACCGCATTCATAGTTGGAAATGTTTTTTTCTTCGAAATTCATGTTAAAACTTTCCGAACCTGTACCTTTGTCGAAACTTTCCGAACCTATAAATATGTCAAAAATTTCCGAATATATAACTTTATCAAAACTGAACCGATTTTCAAAGGAAAAGCGTTTTAGTCGTGGCTCGATTTCAATAATTAAACCGCATTCATAGTTGGAAATGTTTTTTTTTTCGAAATTCATGTTAAAACTTTCCGAACCTGTAACTTTTTCGAAACTTTCCGAACCTATAAATATGTCAAAACTTTCCGAACCTATAACTTTGTCAAAACTGAACCGATTTTCAAAAGGAAAGGCGTTTTAGTCGTGGCTCGATCTCAATAATTAAACTGAATTCATAGTTGGAAATGTTTTTTTTTTCGAAATTCATGTTAAAACTTTCCGAACCTATAACTTTGTCAATTTTTTCCGAACATGTAACTTTGTCAAAACTTTCCGAACCTATAACTTTGTCAAATCTTTCCGAACCTATAACTTTGTCAAAACTGAACCGATTTTCAAAAGGAAAGGCGTTTTAGTCGTGGCTCGATCTCAATAATTAAACCGCATTCATAGTTGGAAATGTTTTTTTTTTCGAAATTCATGTTAAAACTTTCCGAACCTATAACTTTGTCAAAACTTTCCGAACCTATAACTTTTTCAAAACTTTCCGAACATATAACTTTGTCAAAACTGAACCGATTTTCAAAAGGAAAGGCGTTTTAGTCGTGGCTCGATCTCAATAATTAAACCGCATTCATATTTGGAAATGTTTTTTTTTTCGAAATTCATGTTAAAACTTTCCGAACCTATAACTTTGTCAAAACTTTCCGAACCTATAACTATGTCAAAACTTTCCGAACATATAACTTTGTCAAAACTGAACCGATTTTCAAAAGGAAAGGCGTTTTAGTCGTGGCTCGATCTCAATAATTAAACCGCATTCATAGTTGGAAATGTTTTTTTTTTTCGAAATTTATGTTAAAACTTTCCGAACCTATAACTTTGTCAAATCTTTCCGAACCTATAACTTTGTCAAAACTTTCCGAACCTATAACTTTGTCAAAACTGAACCGATTTTCAAAAGGAAAGGCGTTTTAGTCGTGGCTCGATCTCAATAATTAAACCGCATTCATAGTTGGAAATGTTTTTTTTTTCGAAATTCATGTTAAAACTTTTCGAACCTATAACTTTGTCAAAACTTTCCGAACATATAACTTTGTCAAAACTGAACCGATTTTCAAAAGGAAAGGCGTTTTAGTCGTGGCTCAATCTCAATAATTAAACCGCATTCATAGTTGGAAATGTTTTTTTTTTCGAAATTCATGTTAAAACTTTCCGAACATATAACTTTTTCAAAATTTTCCGAACCTATAACTATTGTCAAAACTTTCCGAACCTATAACTTTGTCAAAACTAAACCGATTTTCAAAAGGAAAGGCGTTTTAGTCGTGGCTCGATCTCAATAATTAAACCGCATTCATAGTTGGAAATGTTTTTTTTTTTCGAAATTCCTGTTAAAACTTTCCGAACCTATAACTTTGTCAAAACTTTCCGAACCTATAACTTTGTCAAAACTTTCCGAACTTATAACTTTTTCAAAACTTTCCGAACCTATAACTTTGTCAAAACTGAACCGATTTTCAAAAGGAAAGGCGTTTTAGTCGTGGCTCGATCTCAATATTTAAACCGCATTCATAGTTGGAAATGTTTTTTTTTTCGAAATTCATGTTAAAACTTTCCGAACCTTAACTTTTCAAACTTTCCGAACCTATAACTTTGTCAAAACTTTCCGAACCTATAACTTTGTCAAAACTGAACCGATTTTCAAAAGGAAAGGCGTTTTAGTCGTGGCTCGATCTCAATAATTAAACCGCATTCATAGTTGGAAATGTTTTTTTTTCGAAATTCATGTTAAAACTTTCCGAACCTTAACTTTGTCAAAACTTTCCGAACCTATAACTATTTCAAAACTTTCCGAACCTATAACTTTGTCAAAACTGAACCGATTTTCAAAAGGAAAGGCGTTTTAGTCGTGGCTCGATCACAATAATTAAACCGCATTCATAGTTGGAAATGTTTTTTTTTTCGAAATTCATGTTAAAACTTTCCGAACCTATAACTTTGTCAATTTTTTCCGAACCTATTACTTTGTCAAAACTTTCCGAACCTATAACTTTGTCAAAACTTTCCGAACCTATAACTTTTTCAAAACTTTCCGAACATATAACTTTGTCAAAACTGAACCGATTTTCAAAAGGAAAGGCGTTTTAGTCGTGGCTCGATCTCAATAATTAAACCGCATTCATAGTTGGAAATGTTTTTTTTTTCGAAATTCTGTTAAAACTTTCCGAACCTATAACTTTGTCAAAACTTTCCGAACCTATAACTTTGTTAAATTTCCGAACCTATAACTTTCCGAACATATAACTTTGTCAAAACTGAACCGATTTTCAAAAGGAAAGGCGTTTTAGTCGTGGCTCGATCTCAATAATTAAACCGCATTCATAGTTGGAAATGTTTTTTTTTCGAAATTCATGTTAAAACTTTCCGAACCTATAACTTTGTCAATTTTTCGAACTTATAACTTTTTCAAAACTTTCCGAACCTATAACTTTGTCAAAACTGAACCGATTTTCAAAAGGAAAGGCGTTTTAGTCGTGGCTCAATCTCAATAATTAAACCGCATTCATAGTTGGAAATGTTTTTTTTTTCGAAATTCATGTTAAAACTTTCCGAACCTATAACTTTGTCGTAACTTTCCGAACCTATAACTATTTCAAAACTTTCCGAACCTATAACTTTGTCAAAACTGAACCGATTTTCAAAAGGAAAGGCGTTTTAGTCGTGGCTCGATCTCAATAATTAAACCGCATTCATAGTTGGAAATGTTTTTTTTTTCGAAATTCATGTTAAAACTTTCCGAACCTATAACTTTGTCAAAACTTTCCGAACCTATAACTATGTCAAAACTTTCCGAACTATATAACTTTGTCAAAACTGAACCGATTTTCAAAAGGAAAGGCGTTTTAGTCGTGGCTCGATCTCAATAATTAAACCGCATTCATAGTTGGAAATGTTTTTTTTTTCGAAATTCATGTTAAAACTTTCCGAACCTATAACTTTGTCAAAACTTTCCGAACCTATAACTATGTCAAAACTTTCCGAACCTATAACTTTGTCAAAACTGAACCGATTTTCAAAAGGAAAGGCGTTTTAGTCGTGGCTCGATCTCAATAATTAAACCGCATTCATAGTTGGAAATGTTTTTTTTTTCGAAATTCATGTTAAAACTTTCCGAACCTATAACTTTGTCAAAACTTTCCGAACCTATAACTATTTCAAATTTTCCGAACTTATAACTTTTTTTAAAACTTTCCGAACCTATAACTTTGTCAAAACTGAACCGATTTTCAAAAGGAAAGGCGTTTTAGTCGTGGCTCGATCTCAATATTTAAACCGCATTCATAGTTGGAAATGTTTTTTTTTTCGAAATTCATGTTAAAACTTTCCGAACCTATAACTTTGTCAAAACTTTCCGAACCTATAACTTTGTCAAAACTTTCCGAACCTATAACTTTGTCAAAACTGAACCGATTTTCAAAAGGAAAGGCGTTTTAGTCGTGGCTCGATCTCAATAATTAAACCGCATTCATAGTTGGAAATGTTTTTTTTTTTGAAATTCATGTTAAAACTTTCCGAACCTATAACTTTGTCAAAACTTTCCGAACCTATAACTATGTCAAAAATTTCCGAACCTATAACTTTGTCAAAACTGAACCGATTTTCAAAAGGAAAGGCGTTTTAGTCGTGGCTCGATCTCAATAATTAAACCGCATTCATAGTTGGAAATGTTTTTTTTTTCGAAATTTATGTTAAAACTTTCCGAACCTATAACTTTGTCAAAACTTTCCGAACCTATAACTTTGTTAAAACTGAACCGATTTTCAAAAGGAAAGGCGTTTTAGTCGTGGCTCAATTACAATAATTAAACCGCATTCATAGTTGGAAATGTTTTTTTTTTTCGAAATTCATGTCAAAACTTTCCGAACCTATAACTTTATCAATTTTTTCCGAACATATAACTATGTCAAAACTTTCCGAACATATAACTTTGTCAAAACTGAACCGATTTTCAAAACGAAAGGCGTTTTAGTCGTGGCTCGATATCAATAATTAAACCGCATTCATAGTTGGAAATGTTTTTTTTTTCGAAATTCCTGTCAAAACTTTCCGAACCTATAACTTTTTCAATTTTATCCGAACCTTTTACTTTGTCAAAACTTTCCGAACCTATAACTTTGTCAATTTTTTCCGAACTTATAACTTTTTTAACTTTCCGAACCTATAACTTTGTCAAAACTGAACCGATTTTCAAAAGGAAAGGCGTTTTAGTCGTGGCTCGTTCTCAATAATTATACTGCTTTCATAGTTGGAAATGTTTTTTTTTTCGAAATTTATGACAAAACTTTCCGAACTTATTACTTTATCAATTTTTTCCGAACCTATAACTTTGTTAAAACTTTCCGAACCTATAACTTTGTTAAAACTTTCCGAAACAATAACTTTGTCAAATCTTTCCGAACATATAAGTTTGTCAAAACTGAACCGATTTTCAAAAGGAAAGGCGTTTTAGTCGTGGCTCAATCACAATAATTAAACCGCATTCATAGTTGGAAATGTTTTTTTTTTTGAAATTCATGTCAAAACTTTCCGAACTTATAACTTTATCAATTTTTTCCGAACCTTTAACTTTGTCAAATCTTTCCGAACATATAACTTTGTCAAAACTGAACCGATTTTCAAAAGGAAAGGCGTTTTAGTCGTGGCTCGATCTCAATAATTAAACCGCATTCATAGTTGGAAATGTTTTTTTTTTCGAAATTCATGTTAAAACTTTCCGAACCTATAACTTTGTTAAACTTTCCGAACTTTAACTTTGTCAAAACTTTCCGAACCTATAACATTGTTAAAACTGAACCGATTTTCAAAAGGAAAGGCGTTTTAGTTGTGGCTCGATCTCAATAATTAAACCGCATTCATAGTTGGAAATGTTTTTTTTTCGAAATTCATGTTAAAACTTTCCGAACCTATAACTTTGTCGAACTTTCCGAACCTATAACTATGTCAAAACTTTCCGAACATATAACTTTGTCAAAACTGAACCGATTTTTAAAACGAAAGTTGTTTTAGTCGTTGCTCAATATCAATAATTAAAACGCATTCATAGTTGGAAATGTTTTTTTTTTCGAAATTCCTGTCAAAACTTTCCGATCCTATAACTTTTTCAAAACTTTCCGAACTTATACCTTTTTTAAAAACTTTCCCAACCTATAACTTTGTCAAAACTGAACCGATTTTCACAAGGAAAGGCGTTTTAGTTGTGGCTCGTTGTCAATAATTATACTATTTTCATAGTTGGAAAAGTTTTTTTTTTTGAAATTTATGATAAAACTTTCCGAACTTATAACTTTGTCAATTTTTTCCGAACAGAACCGATTTTTAAAACGAAAGGTGTTTAAGTCGTCGCTCGTTCTCAATATTTAAACCGCATTCATAGTAGGAATTGTTTTTTTTTTTGAAATTCATGTTAAAACTTTCCGAACCTATAAATTTTTCAAAACTTTCCGAACCTATAACTTTGTCAAAACTGAACCGATTTTCACAAGGAAAGGCGTTTTAGTTGTGGCTCGTTGTCAATAATTATACTATTTTCATAGTTGGAAAAGTTTTTTTTTTTGAAATTTATGACAAAACTTTCCGAACTTATAACTTTATCAATTTTTTCCGAACATATAACTATGTCAAAACTTTCCGAACCTATAACTTTGTCAATTTTTTCCGAACTTATAACGTTTTTTAAAACCTTCCGAACCTATAACTTTGTCAAAACTGAACCGATTCTCAAAAGGAAAGGCGTTTTAGTCGTGGCTCTTTCTCAATAATTGTACTGCTTTCATAGTTGGAAATGTTTTTTTTTTTCGAAATTTATGACAAAACTTTCCGAACTTATAACTTTATCAATTTTATCCGAACCTATAACTTTGTTAAAACTTTCCGAACCTATAACTTTGTTAAAACTTTCCGAACCTTAAACTTTGTCAAAACTTTCCGAACATATAAATTTGTCAAAACTGAACCGATTTTCAAAAGGAAAGGCGTTTTAGTCGTGGCTCAATCTCAATAATTAAACCGCATTCATGGTTGGAAATGTTTGTATTTTCGAAATTCATGTTAAAACTTTCCGAACATATCACTTTGTCAAA
>JAWNNV010000691.1:0-267144 GCA_035044485.1 Scaptomyza reducta | reverse complement strand
ACGTATTGCTATGTTCTGTGACTCGCGATTGGCGTGAAATTTGTGTGAATTAAAACAACAACAATATGAAAAACACTTGACAAGGTAAACCGAGCCGGCTTTTCACTCTGCAGTGAAATATACGCCTATAT
Source organism: Scaptomyza reducta (assembly GCA_035044485.1). Taxonomy (NCBI): domain Eukaryota; kingdom Metazoa; phylum Arthropoda; class Insecta; order Diptera; family Drosophilidae; genus Scaptomyza; species Scaptomyza reducta. The sequence goes on along the minus strand of JAWNNV010000691.1, from coordinate 267,013 downwards.
TAAGAGAAGCTCGTTGCGAAGCAGTGTGGGAGGGGTATTGTTTCTCCAACGCTGGCCGTGAAACTCGCCACAGCAACAGCAGCGACAAAAACAACAACAGCAGCAACAGCAGCAGCAGAGTTTCAGAGAGCATCAGCATCACATTGGGCTATTGCCTTCGACTTTGGTGGCAATGGACAAATATGCGTGTGTATTTATATATATTTATTGTTTCAACTTTTGACGCTATTTCGTTATTTGTATTTGAAATGAGCCGAACAGCAAACATAGCAGCAGCAACAACAACAACAGCAACAACAACAACAAAGTTGTCTCATTGCCAGAAGAAGAGCGGATGGGTGTGGCTACAATGAGATGACCCCGAACACGCGGTTTCTTTGGGCTATGAGAAGTACATTAAGAGAAAACGCGACAAACTTTCAATTTGCGAAAATATGTTTTCAGTTATCGGTAACCTTTTCACTTTTCGATATAAGTATGTTATCGATAACAATGTAATCACAATTAATCAAGAAATGATTAATCACAATGAGATGACCCCCAACACGCGGTTTCTTTGGTCTATGAGAAGTACATTAAGAGAAAACGCGACAAAATTTCAATTTGCGAAAATATGTTTCGAGTTATCGAAACCCTTTTCACTTTTCGATATAAATATGTTATTATCGATAACATGATTAATCACAATGAGATGACCCCCAACACGCGGTTTCTTTGGTCTATGAGAAGTACATTAAGAGAAAACGCGAAAAACTTTCAATTTGCGAAAATATGTTTCGATTTATCGGTAACCTTTTCACTTTTCGATATAAATATGTTATCGATAACAATGTAGTCAAAAGTGATCAAGAAACTAGGCTTCAGGCTTTCGCTGAAAAATGTATTTAAAACAAAACCTTAACGTTCAACAAAAAGTTATTTATTTCACTACTTCTTTCATTCGAAACAACTTTCTTTAAAAACTTATTGCTTACAGAAATTATGCTTTAAATTTGAGTTGTCAAGTTGTTATTATTTTGAATATTTTTACTATCTTTAATTAAGCCTATTTGTACGTAAAACTGTAAAAACTGTACGACAATCAATTTTTATGTAAGAACATTTAAATCGGTCTTAAGATCCTCCTACTTTAGTCAGATTTCGACACCGTTTTTACTTAATTTAAGTACAAAAATTTTAATACTTTTTTTTTACGAGTGTACGCTTGCCGAATAGGAAAATAAAACATTATGACAGCGCGACAGTGCTTTTTAGTGGCCCAAAACACCCAAGCCAAACCATAGGCCCAGTACTGGCAACAACAACAACAGCAGCAACAACAACTGCTGTGTCCCATGTCAACTTTTGACGTGACGGGCCGTCGCTGATTTGATTTATGTGAGGATTAATATCAAAGCTATGCCCCGTTCCTCTCTCACCGCTTTTAACTGCCTTTTTTTTTGTTGTTGTTAGTACGGTTTCGTTTGGATTCGTTCGGTTTGTTACCTGTAACAGTTAACACACTTTTGACTTCATGTAGATTTCGAAATGGATATCGAACTTTGTTCCAATTTCACTATTGTCGTAACATACACATACACACAATAAATATTTATTGCCTGGCTAAAAATGGGCTTCGATATTTTCTATACATGTTTAAATTCATCATTTTGTTGCCGTTCAGTTGGGAGGAGAGAAAACACGTATTGAACGAATGTTGGACATATGGATTGACGGATTTATGGCATACATTACGCATATGTTCAAAATTCTTAATGGTCTGGGGCTTACAAGTTGCCTTTGGTATCAAGATGTTTTTGGGAATGGAATATGAAATTTTTTTAATCTATTTTTTATACAGCATCACTTAGACGAAATTCCTTACAAAACACAATCGATTTATAATTAATGAACGTTTTCCCTTTTTTTTTCATTACAGGTACGTAAGAAAATAAGAAATTCCTTGAGCTGATGGGCTCAAAATAATCGAAATCCTTGTGCGTGTCTCTCTCTGTGTGTAAGTAATTATAATTTATTTAAATTGATTACGTATCGAGGCAATTAAGGCAGCGAAACTCAATCGATACGATCCCTAACCGATCTGAACGCGACCCATTTAAACAGGATCGCGCAATTATTCATTTAAATCGACACCAAAAACTGGAGCACAAAAAAAAATAAACCCAACCAGTTGGATTCCTACGTTGCAAAGTTTTTATTTTGACAAATTCTTGACAAGTTTTTGTTTTAATACCCTAAAAGAAGTTAACTGAATCGATTTCACAACTGAAAATATATATATGTTTTGGTTAACGGATGATGTCACATTTCCGAATGAATGAATCTAATTTAAACTGGGCTTAGAACTGTTTAGCATAGTTGTAAATTTGGTCTTAATTTAAAGCATAATGACGAGATTAATGTTTTATTAACCATTTTTTGGGTGCTATTGGCCTTTTGAGGCCGTCAACGCTAATAAAAAGTTATTTATGAAATATTTAAGTATATTTCTGATTATTTTAATTATAAAAATAATCATATAAAGAATTTTTTTTAATAAAGTGGAAGATTTCTAAATATATAAACGAATTTAAATCCCCAAAAAAAGGAAAATGAAAATAAATTAGAAATGCAAACTAGCATAGAGAAATAAAAATAAATAAAAAAATATTTTTATTTTAATATGAAAAATAAATTTAAATAGCAGTTAAATTTGGTATTACAAATATATATTTCCTAAGTACATTTTTTTTATAAAAGTATCATTTAAATTGTTTAAAAAAATAATACTGTGTAAATACAACTCTTCTACGTCCCTCTCCCTTCTCTCAAAGTCTGTTGTATTCATTTTCCCCCGGTTCTCCAACCAAAATTCCAAAAATAAGTTTGTGGTCATCACATGCATGCTCCAAATACCAATGTTGAAGCAGGAAAGGGGAAAAACTACTGAAAACCAAAAAAAACATGAGGAAGATGTGCAAAGAGCGTATAAAGTGGAAAGCACAGTGGGCATGGTCAGTTATGAAGGCGCCATCTAACAATCCACACTTCACTCGTTGGTGAACTAAACCCCCCAAAAAAAAACAATAATCAGGTCATGTGTGCCCGCGTTTTGGCGGCGTTTTGCTGGCGTTTAAAGTCGCGGTCAACTTTTTAATTGCGGATGCGAAGACTTTCGATTTCATTTCACTGTAGCTGTTGTTGTTATTGTTACTATTGTTATTGCTATTGTTGCTATTGCTTTTGATCTTTTCCCCTCTGCTTAGAGGCCTACGGCTCTGCCACAGCGCGAGGAAGCTTCATGAAGCAAGCGTTTTGCGGCTTTCCAAAAAAAAAAAAAAAAAACAAAACACATTTCAAAAAGTTGCTGCACAGTTTCACTTGAGGGAAATCGCAGCTCCCGGTGTCGCGACGTCGCCGTTGCTATGACATAACTGACGCCGCTGCCCACCTCGACGGCGACGTCAGCAGCGACGTTAGCAGCGACTGTGGAAAGTTGAACGCAAATTGTCGTTGGCTGATTTTTTTTTTTCGATGTTTTGTTTTTTGTTTTAGCTTTTTCAACTTTTGCAACTGCTTTGAATTAACGTGAAAAGTGATTTTTGTTTTCGGTGGCAGGCAAAATGTAACTATTAAATTGTGCAATCCAAAAATTTTGAAAGTATCTCTGAGATACAATTGTTGCAGAAGCAAATGAAACTCTGCTCACTAATAACCGTTAATCATAATCACTTAATTTGAACTCTAATTTGGAGTGAGCCTTCCAAGGAGGGTAGAGCAGGAGGGTGGGGGGGGGGGGAGCAGCATTCATTATTCATTCGCATAATGACTTTCTCAGCAGCATGAAAAACGAAAGGTGATCTGCTTTTTATTTTGTTTTTGTTTTTGTTTCACTTTTCTCTTTCATTCAACTTATGCAAAACAATGAGCACATTTTTATTTTTATTTTTTTTTGTCCAGCAAACTCTCTTCCAAAGACCATTGTCGCAAAGCTTAGGCTTTCAAAATGAGTTCAAATTCAAATCGGTTGGGCGCACTTTTCAAAAAAAAAAAAAACTTTGGAAAGGTTAGGAGTTATGCACCCACACAAATGATGTGCCTAAGGTGCTGAGAGGCAGGGAAAGTTTGACGGGGGGAATGCGGAATCTTGTTGCATGACTTTTGTATAAAAAAGTTCGTGTTTTCGATTTGTAAATATTGCTCACAATGATCTGTTATTATTTGTTACTTGTGAAGTGCATTGAATTTGAGGTTTAAACGATAACGATCGTACGTATAACAGTATCGGAAAGTTTTTAGAAATTCCGAACCCTTGTTATATTTCACGAACAACATTATAACAGTTTAGCTATCGTGGTGACCATATTCATAAGCTTAACCTGAAATTTTCAACAAAATTATCAATGGTATAAGATTTGGATTTTAAAACCAAGTTTCAACAACTCATTACAATTGCAGCTGTATCCACTTCCCTGTATAACAATGCCCTTTAAATTCATATCTCTCTGTATAAAAGGTGGCTTTTACTGTTATATAACAGTCTCTTATAAGTTTAACTTTAGGCATGACAGCTGGCTACTTATTACAAAATATATACGTATAACACTTCTCAATATATATACCGTTATGTACATAAGTTGGCTCTTAAAACAGATTTGTAATGTTTACCTTTATGTGTAACAGCTGGCTTTAACCAATAAGGCAAGTTTAAGTTTAATCTTACGTTTAAGTTGAACAACACATTCCAACTTTTAACCAAAACAGTTGGCTATACATGTATAACAGTTGGCACTGAAACGATCAACCTCATCCCACATATAACAGTTGCCATTCATTTAAGAAATTAGTGTTGAAATATAAAAAAAAAAAAACATTTCACATTGCCCCACAGCCAAACTATTCGCTTTACCCCTACTCCCTCCTCCCACCCAATGGCCAAACACTTTTTAAAAGCTCATCTCTCTTTCTCTTTCACTCTACATTCCATTTGAAATTCAATTTCCTTTCGTTTTGGGCAATCAATTTGAATCTCACCTTGCATATATATCCCCCCCAGCTAGCTGCCTGGTTGGGCAAATCCAAAGCAATGCCGGAACTATACGCGACGACCCAAAACAAACATCAAAAAACCTACATCATGCACTTTTTAACCTTTTTCTTGTGGTTGTTGTTGTTGTTGGGGTCTCTCGATTTCACTTGAATTCGTAACACCCCAAAAAAAGAGAGTTGCAAATTGAGTTGAGATTTGATTTCTTCTTTTTTGTAGTATTAAAACCAAAGACAAAACGAAACCACCCGCGATTTGTCTTTGTGTGCGCACACACACACACACACGCTCAAAAATCTCACATGAGGCAAAAAAGAAGCAAAACTCTCTTTTTGAGTTGTTGTTGTTGCTGCTAACCGATTATCTACACCTTTCACCTTTCACGCCAACAACAAAAACAACAACAACTTAAGCCTCTGCCTTTGTTTTCATTTTAAACTCCTCGTCCCCACCCCCGCCATATAAAAGTATTTGCAGCCTTTCTAATTTCAATTGTGCGCCAGTTGTGCAATCTCTGCTCTCCTCCTCCTTCTACTCCTCCTTCTCCTCCTCCTCCTTGTCGTCTTCTTTGTTAATTGCCAAGGATTTGTGGCGATTGTTGTTACTACATAGATTGGGGGAAAAAAAAGCTTAAAGCTTTTAATGCTGCTGCAGTGACATTTGAACAACGTGTGGCAGCGCCCACAACTAGCTGCAACATGCAACATAAATCCATGACAAATAATGTATTACATAAACACTATGCAGCAGGGATTTCCACACACAACACAACACAACAACAAAAGCTAACAAGACAAATACCCACAAAAAAAAAAAAAAATAATAATCTCGAAAAAAAAAACAAACAAAAAATTAGTTTCACCTCTTTTTCATGCCATGCGCTTTAAAAAATAAACAAGCGAGACACACACACACACATACACATACAGATCGCGAGAGAGAGACACACAATGCTGCAGCAAATTGTTGCAGTTGCAGTAACTGCTTTATTTTTTGGCAACACCAAACCAAACCAAATTTTCAAAACGCAAAAAAAAAAACAAAAAAAAATTTAATAAATAACGCAAATAAAATGAAAACTCAACCGACAAAAATTACAAAAAACCTATTGCCGGCTGCGCAGTCGACGCCGCTGCCGGCATCGCTGTCGACGTCATCGCCGCGTTGGGGACCGACGGTTACATAACACAAGCGCGACACGTTTTTTTTTATTTTTTTACTTTTTTTTTTTTTGTAATTTTTGTGCAAGCCGCTCGTTGGCGACGTCACATGGCCAAAAATAAAGGGGGCACGACTGCGCGCCACAAGCCGCCGACGTAATAAGCAACAACAATAACAACAACAACAAGCTCTTCATCGTCTCGGTTTAGTTGGCCATTTGCCGCTGATTGAACTCTCAAAAAAGTAAATTTTGGCATCGTTTTCTTGGCTTTCTTTTTTTTCTTCATACGAAACACATAAGCTAGATGCATGTACGTTTCTTATGTTAAGCTTAAGAAACCTTTTTGTCGAAAACTGTAACGCCAAGCAAGCAGCTATAGCGCTAGCTTGACCAACGGGCAGATATCCTGTAAAGTGTTTAACATAAATTAATGATTTCTGGCTATCATTTCTTTGTCATACAAAATCAATTCCACAATTATTTATTTTTATTTTTTAGAGCTTTAAATCATTTAATTTAGATTTGTGACAAATATTTCACAGTTTCTGGAAAAATACGTTTATTTCGCCAATTTATTTTTTTCATTGTTCAAAAATAAGTTAAAATGCTAGCAAAACCTAAAACTTTATCAACACATTTTGAAATATTTTTCTTCACTTCTGTTTTTGGTTTTTATTTTTCTTTTCGACGTTCTTTTTCTTGAAAGCAAGCGTAAATAAAAATTTGAATCGACTTCTTACTGGTAAATGAACTTTTTTTCCTTATGCTTGAACAAACATAACCTTTATATACCCTTAACTTACAGGGTATATAAGGAGTGTTTGCTTAAAGCTTTGTTAACTTGGTTACCATTAATCTCCCTACTGTAAACTTAACTTACAGGGTATATAAGGAAGTATTTGCTTGCAGTTTGTTAAGATGGTTACCATTTATCTCTCTAATCGAAACTGAACATATATACCCTTAACTTATAGGGTGTAAGGAAGTGTTTGTTTAAAGATTTGTTAACTTGATAACCATTTATCTCTCTAATCGAAACTGAACATATGTACCCTTAACTTACAGGGTATATAAGAAGTATTTGCTTGCAGCTTTGTTACCATTAATCTCTCTACTGTAAACTTAACATATATACCCTTCCTTAACTTACAGGGTATATAAGGAAGTATTTGCTTACAGCTTTGTTAACTTGGTTACCATTTATCTCTCTAATCGAAACATATATACATATATACCCTTAACTTACAGGGTATGTAAGGAACTGTTACAGCTTGGTTAACTTGGTTTTGGCGTGCGCCTTTTGGACCGCCCTAATTTCGCTTAATTACACACACACTCAAACACCTGGACAAAATAGAGACAGAAAGAGATAAAAAAAAAAGAAAAAAAGTTGAAAAGTTTTGTGCGTAACAGCGGCAAAAGTCGACCCGCATTTTATTTTTTTTTTTATTATTTTAATGTTCATCTGTCGCCGTCTGCCGGCCCAAAACTTTATTTTTTGATATAATTCGACTTCATTTCTTTTTTGGATGTATTTTTTTATTTCTTTTTTGGCTGCTCTTAAATGCTTCTTCGCAGCAGTTTTCACTCTGTTTTTTTTTTTTTTTTTTGGTTAAAAGAAATTAACGTTTATTTACAATTTGTCTTCATTTAGGGCGCCGCGCTCGCACATATATTTTTCGGGGCCAACTCCACTCTGTTCGGCTTAAACGTTGTGCGAGTGTTTGGTTTGTCACGCAGCGCTCTCTTAACTGGGCCGTGACGATGGTTTTCTTCGTTCCACCATCCTCAATGTGCGTTTGTTTAGTTTTCGTGGTGTTTTTTCTCATTTCTTTCATTTTGTTGCTGCCTGATTAGCAGCTCATTTGAAAGTTTGCTGATAAGTTTAGCTCTTACAATTGCTGCACCCTAATGGATAACTGTGGCTTTGACTTAAATGTCACTTAAGGTACAGTTACGTACCAACTATGTAATCACAGATGGTGTTTCAGTTTGATTAATTTCCAATTGATTAGATACGATTTTTTGGAACATAAGATTGTAATTGCTTTTATATTTGTTTTATTTTGGTAATTATTAAAAGCTTTGGATAGAGAGTTTTAACTCTAAATTGTATTATTCTATTCTATGTTTTTTTGTCTTACTGACTAACTGCTATCAACGTGCAAACCAAACGTTGAAACCTAACCATCCAATTCCTGCGCTTAATGATAGCAAAAGGATCGTAGGATAACACTAAGACTGGCTCAACAGTTGCTGTGCATTCCATATACACTTAAGATCTAATCAATAACTATCTTATATGAACACATTTGTTATGAGCCCTTGTGTGTAATTCAAGCTAAAATCACTTAAACCTCGCTAATTACACGATAAGCATCAACAAGAAGCTAACAAGCTAACCGTCTTTATGGCTTTATGGCTCGACGCCAAGTCAAAGGTCAACTAAGTATGAGTGCAGACACACACACACACAGACATGAACAAAGACAAAGACAACATTAAAACCAAGTGGAGATGCGGCTTAAAGCCAATGTTTATTAAAGAAAGGAGAGGCGGAGTTGGACGTGGGGAAGGAACTAATGATGACAACCAAAAAACAATTAAGTCACAATAGAAATGAAGGCAATCAAATTTGGGGGAAACCATATTAAAAGAGAGTTGTTGTTCTTGTTGTTGTTGTTCTTGCGACAAAGACACAACAAACAAGTAAGAAGGCTCTTGTCGAGAAATCGCGACTAGAAGATACCCTGTACCCATTACTAAATTACTAAAAGCGTTCACGTGTGTGTGTATACGCGTATATTGCATACTTCAGTTAACTTCAATGCGCCATATCTCCGGTGTTTTTCAACCGATTTCAATAAAGTTTTAACAGAATGTCATTATTTCGTGTAATGTTTGAAACGGCTTCTCAAAGTTTTTCACTTTCAAGATTTTGTTGTTATCGATCACAAGTGTATATCGGAAAGGGGAAGAGTTATCGAAAATTTGAAACAAATTTGTAGTGCCTAGGAATTAGGCAAGCTCATGTTCCAAATCTGCAGTCGCTAGCTCTTATAGTGTCTGATATTGACGCGTTTATACATATATCGATGATGCTTTTGATTCTGATCAAGAATGTATATACTTTATGGTGTCGGAGATTTTTCGTTCTGCCTGTTACATACTTTTTGCATAAAACCATTATACTCTTTTTATCCATTTTGCAATGGGTTCAGGGTATAAAAAGTAATATTCTGTGACTGCTTCTTCTTCTTCTCATATATATATATATAAGTATATCTATATATGTGTGTGTTCTTGGCAGCAGCGTCGCCGTCGCGACTTGGGCCCACCAACGCTGAAGTAGTAGTGCGCAAGGGAACGAAATACAACAACAACAAGAAAGAAAAATAACAACAAAAAATCCAAATTCGTGTGTGGCTCCTCCACTCAACAGCTCAGCTGTCGCCGAGGCCGAGGTCGAGTATGTGTGAGTGTGTGTGTGTGTGTGTGTGTGTGCAAGTAATGTGCTTGTGTATTTATGATTGTTTAGGCTCTGCGTCTGCGCTTGACACACACACACACACACGAAGCCGCACAACTTTGGTGGCATTTAGATTTTTTTTCATTTTTTTTTGTATTATTTAAATTATTAAAGAAACAAAAAGATGTTGTATTATAACTGCCAAGAGTGAGAGAGAGTGAGAGGAGGGAGTGTAAAGGGGTTTCCTTTTATTTTTTCGCATCCTCTCTACAAGGTGCAGTCAACCATTTGAATGCTCGCTCTCTCTCTCTCTCTCCTGCTGTTGGTTTTGGTCACAGGTAGCTGGGCTAACTGAATGGGCATCCAGAGGGCCGGGCCACACACAAAGCATCAAGCAGCACAACACGCACTCCAAATTAGCCTAGCCACGAATATGTTGTGTACTACAACCGCACACAGATACAACCGCACACAGACACACAGGTTCAGATACGGATATCTGAAAACATACATGTGCTACAGGTACACCGGAGGAAATTAATTATAATTGAACTAAGATCAATTAAGATTCATTATTTGGCTTGCAAGATTTGTTTTTGAAGGAAGTTTACAATTGGTTTAAAATGGGAAGGAACTTGGTTTAAGCATCCGAATCTCAATTATTGTTAGTTGAATCTATGTTTAGGTTGAGATAATTGATTCATTGTACTTTGATTTTATAGAAAAATAGGAAGGTAAAAAATCTCTTAGACATATCTCAAATATTGAATCAAGCTTAAACTTTACTTTGATTAAGAATTTAGAACCTTTTATTTTTAAACATATGTTCACTTTATTCTTCAAGTTCAAAGCATTTATTGACTTATACTTTATTTGGCGATTTTTTCCGGATCTTGAAAATATTTTTGCTGTTTATTAATATTATGTCAAAATCACTGAAGAAGATTACAGTTTGTTGTTATCGATAAGTATGTCAACATTGCAATCGAGAGAAGTTATCGATAATATACCAAAAAACTGGATCTTCCTGTGATATAGTTCTCTTAAAGCCTTTCCATGTGTTAAAATCTGAAAAACTTCCCGTCTTATGTATATTTAAACTTCACACTTCTTGTTCACTTCACTATTTCTCTCTGTGTACATATAAGTTAGTGCGTTCTTTGCATGTTCGTTGCTCCAGCTCTCGCACATCCCCGCTTAACTATCCATCATAGAAACAGGGGTGCGCGGGGCTACATCCATCAAACAACGGGCTCGAGTCGTCAAAAGAGCATGAGAGAAGATTAAATTATTTGCCATTGAGTCGTAATTGTTAGAAGAAAGCAATGGCTGCAACAAGACGAACACCAAAACCAAGTCGAGAGATGAGATGAGACCACACCAGAAGATCAGGGCCACACACGCTGCAAAATCTATGTACACATGTGTATGTGTTACAGGTGCCAGTTACCAGGTTGCCAGTGGCACCTTTTTACCATTAATGAGCGCAAACAAACGCCGTGGGAAGTCTTCTATGTGTGTATTTAATGTCGAGAGTTCTGTGGCAACTGCTGCCGCCTGGTGGCATTATCCTAAAGAGGAACCCAATCGTTTCTTGTGGTTTTGCCTGCCAGCGGGATATAGAATTTTACACAGTGAAACACTCGCTAATAAGGCAAGAAAATTCGGAAGAAAATATTTTTGTTTTCATAATTTATGTGCAGAAGTTTTTAGATTTAAAAAATACCAATTTAGGAAAGGAACTTAATTTTAAAACAAACTAAAAATTATGAATTTTCAAGGGAGAAACTTTTTTTAAAGGGAGAAAATCTTTACTTTAAATACTTAAATATTATGAGTTTTTCAATAGATATAAAATTCTCTAAAATAAATAAGAACAAACCTTTTTTCAAATGAAGCTTTTTTCAACCAGAGTAAAAATATAAAATGAAGTCTAAATAAGTTAAAACATTATATAAACTTATTTGAAAGATTTCCAACTTAAGATGGTTTTCGTATGCAAAATATAAATATTATCTGTAAATTCTCACTTATCGAAGGTTTACTGTAATTGTTTGTCCGTTCTGCTTCTCAAGAGTAATTTTGGAAAATATAAATAAATATAAAAAAATAAATAAATATAAAATAAAATATAAATATTATCTGTAAATTCTCACTTATCGAACGTTTACTGTAATTGTTTGTCGTTCTGCGTCTCAAAAATAATTTTGGAAAATATAAATAAATATAAACAAAATAAATAAATATAAAATAAAATATAAATATTATCTGTAAATTCTCACTTATCGAACGTTTACTGTAATTATTTGTCGTTCTGCTTCTCAAAAGTAATTTTGGATAATTTAAGCTGCATTTCGACAATTAAACAACAATGTCCTTTTGCCACTTTGCCCACCCATGAACAACCACGAGAACACCAAAGAAGGACACACAAACAGACAAAAGAAACGAAAGGAAAAATCAAATTACAGTTTTTGTGTGTGTGTTTTGACATTTTTGGTTTGCTCTTTCAGATAAGATCTACAACAGAATCCAGCTTGGGTGTTCCTTTGTTCTTCGTTCAAATGCAGGCATCGCCTGATTCTCGGATAAGTTTAGGCCTAACTCAGGACTCGCTTTGACAAATAGTCTTTAGCTCGAGCTGTAAAATTTGAGTTGATTTTGTCAATTCAATTCTCAAAGACCGAACAGGAAATGGCTTAAGTGACCAACAAAAATAAAACTACATACAAATAGAGTGAAATGGGCGTCGAATATTTTTTGGTTGTATAATAACTGAAAGCCACACGGAGCTTAGGCTAAATAGCCAAGGCCAAGCAAAAAAAATAAAAATAAAATAAAAAAAAGCACACGACACGCATTTTTTCGACATAGTTTTCCCTCCCAATTGTGCTGCCCCAAAAAGGCAATAAAACAACAATAACAAATATCAACTTCAAACAAAACTTGGTTACGAAAAGAGAAGAAAAAAAATATTCGTACGAACTATTATCGCTGAACTAATTTCGATTGTGTCGCGAGACAGATACACAAAGATACACAATTACCAAACATATAGATACATTTCATGTGGATGCTAAGCAGCAAAATGGGTTATTGCATAGCTCTTATTATATATTAACGGTTAAAGTGTCAGTGTTGGAAAGTTGTGATATTTGTCATTGATGACGCCAGCAAAATGTTTATGACCTTATAACTTGTGAAACATGATTCAAGTGAGGTTACTCAACTATAAGAAGCTTTGCAGCTGTATAAAATTTTATTTTTTTTTTAATAATTTTTTAAATTTTTTTTTTAATATTTTTTTTAATATTTCTTTTTAAATATTTTTTTGAAATATTTTTTTTTTATATTTTTTTAAATATTTTTTTTTAAATATTTTTTTTTAATATTTTTTTTTAATATTGCTTTTTACATATTTTTTTTAAATATTTTTTTTTTAAATATTTTTTTTTTAAATATTTTTTTGTACATTTTTTTTAACCTTTTTAAACGACAGACAAGTTAAAGCTTATTTGAAAGAATAAAATGTTTAAAAAAAAATCCGTCAGAGAAAATTCATAAGTCTGAAAACCCTGAAGAAATGTCCAAAAATATTTTCGCCCATCGATATTTATCGATAAATTTATTTTATGACAGTGAGTTGTATCAGTATTTGCATGTTATACAAATTTTAACTATAAACGCTGGAAATGTTTGATATGTTTCAAATCGATTTTTATCGATAAACAGTACTGCAGAGGTATGTTATTAATTCAAAACTCAAACATTTTATAACCTTATATGGTCTTTAATGTCGTCTACTACTGCTGTTGTTAACATATTTCAGCTTATCAAAACTTTATGAAACCCTTTTTTGAACCACACACATATTGGTTAAAAGCTTTAAAAATGTGGGCGCACTTACGTTTTAGCCATAAATAACCAAATTAATCCAACGATTTCTCGTATAGTGCTTGCTTGTGTGTGTGCGTGTGAAATGCGGAAAGTGGTTGCTATCCTGTTATATCTGCTTTATATATAAGTATATACGAACCCACAGTCTGCTGCTCCAATCACTCATTTAGTTGTTACACAAAAGATTATGAAAATTTAAAATGTAAATTACTTGCTGCGGCTTTTGGCGAGCAGCAGCAGCCACCAAATAGAAAACTAGAGAGTGCGAGCGCGAGCGAGAGATAGGTGAAAACAAAACAATACAAAAAGAAAGAGAGAGAGAGAGAGAGATAAAAACGGCAATTGCTACAAAGTGATTACGAAAAACGTCTCGAAAAGTTTCACTCGGCACGAGTGCGGAAGTTTATCCCACGGCATTTGTGTTTGGGCAGCAGCGCTCTCTCAAAGCAATACGATGCGATGCGATGTGTTACAACTCCATTTGTATATCTAACAGATGCAGACCGCAAGCAGCGTCCCTCTCACCCGACGACACTAGCTTTAGCACTTTAGTCGTAACTCGTTTACACTCTGTGACTTTTGTTGCTTGTCCAACTCGTTCCGCATGCAAGTTAAATCAGCTCTCCTCTCGAAACCAATAATATCAATTAACACTTTTGTCAGCTGTCGCGTCGCTGCCCGCGCCAGTCTCCTCAGAAGGGAGCAAGGGAAAGCTTCAAAGTGTAGTTATTTTGAGGCTGCCCTTGTTGTGATGCTTATGTGTGTGTGTGTTTCAATTTCGTCAAATGTAGAAGGTAAACGGAATGGGGAATGAGAATTAGCATGAGATGACGTCGCGGTCAACATTGCTGTCAACGTCAGCGTCGCTGCCTGCCTTGGTCGTCAGACATACACATACAGGCGAGAACACACACACATATGAGTATTTTGTGTTGTTGCTAGATTGAAAATTGGGTTATTGTCAGAGAGCAGTCATCCATATTCACATTGAAGCAGTGTAGCACCTAGCAAAGGGGGAAACGAGGGGTCGCTTCGGTTTTTATTGAACTTTTTTTGTTTTATTTATGGAAATTAGTGTCAAGTAAATCATGTGTATGCGCTTTTGTCATACAACAATCAAACACACACACACATACACACAGAAACGTACAGTTATCTATATCGATAATAATTTCTATAAGCAGAGCATATTGCAAATCGATTAATTGTTAAAAGCGTTTTGGCTTTTGTGAAAGTCGATAACTAATCGAACTGAACTCAAAAGGTGAACCAGTTGGTTTTATTATTTATGTATGTATTTCCGCTTTTAAAGGAAGTACTCAAAGGCCAATGTCCAAACGGTCCAAATGGCCTTTCAATGCAAATGTATATAATCATTAGAATATGAACTTGAGGTCTCTTAGTTTCGCATAAAAGGTGCTTTTCATGTGGGAAGTTGTATTGTGGATCGTAAGCTTAGGAGATGAGAACATCTTTAGGCGAGGTGAATAAACCGTTAACGATAAAGCCAATCGCTATAAAAATGTTTATAGTTATTTAAATTATTATTCGATTTTGTCTAGTTTTGCTAAATATGAAGTAAAAAAAACCCATTCATTATTTTTTGCTGTTTAGCAATAACTCAGTTCAGCCCATTGCAATTGTGGCCCAAAAAAAAAAACTTTCAACACCTTCTCTGCCCCTAGTTGATGTTCGTTCGCAACTTCAAAGCCAACGACGGCATTACTGTCAAATTTTCACACATTCAAGTGATGCCCTCCGTCAACGCCGAGAAGGCAAATGCTAATGGCAAACAGCTTGACTGGAAGAGAGTGTGTGAGAGAGACAGAGAGCGAAGAAACAGCTGCAATACAGTAGCTGTGCCAGTTCCCGTTGTTGTTGTTGATGTGTGGCCCGGACTAAAGGACACGTGGACACACACGAAGAAGAAGCCCCTGCGGCCAATGCTAATTTGCACGCCATAAACGAAACGAATGTGTTGAGTGGTAGTGTTGGCCTACCCAGAAGTGAAGTGAAGAGCCGGCTGCTAGTTGGGTGGTCCAAGACAACAACAACAATATGAAGAAAAAAACGACATAACATGCGTTGCCGACAACGCCCCTGGCTGTAATACTCATATACACACATGCACACATCTATATATATATATATCGGCAATAACGTAACGTAACGTAACAGACACCCGCAACTTGAAAAATAAAGAGAGCAAAGTAAAGTATCGTGAAGCTGAAGCCGTCGCGCACTTTGATGTAAAGTAGGAAGCGCCGATAAGCCAAGCCGCAACAAAAGCGAATGCAGCGAAAACGGCAGCAAGGCCGCTGCAGCGGCAGATCAATTGAAGAGTGGCTGCTGGTGTGTGTGTGACTAAATGATTAAGGCTTATCTTGCTGTAGCGCTGCTCGGTCGAAGGACCTACGGCCAGCACCACGGCGTTGGTCAGCATCATCAACATGCCGTGGCCTCGTTCGCTGCGCCCTCGTCAGTCACTGTTGCTTACTGTTGCCCTCCTCCTGTACATACATACATACTGCATGTGTATACAATTATCAGCTGCCCTCGAGTATAGCGCACTCTCTTTCTCTCTCGCTCTCACCGCAGTTGCGCGCTCAGTGGTTTTTCAGTGTCGCTTCCTTTCCCATAGTCGACCTCACACAAAGCGCCCCACCAACGCCTCTCACTTGACTAGAGCTGCAAGCAGTGTAGGTGTGTGTATGTGTCTAGCTCTCGCTCTCCCACTCTCACAACGTTTCGCCACAGTCGTCACATGGTGAAACGAAACGAAAAATGAAACACTGCGAGCAGCGCTGCCAGCGTCGACACCAAAATTCGTCGAGCTAACTGATATCGGACATCAGCCGCCGCTCACTCAACAGCAGCAGCAGCAGCAACCGAAGTCGTCGTCGTCGTCGTCGGCAGCAATCGCTCGACCCGTTGCTCAGTTGGCTACACTTATTTTAGTTCTCCGCAAACTTTCAAGCGAAGCGGTTGTAATTCGTTCCCAATTCTCGTTTCGCCCAGTGAAGCAAAACAAAAAAAAAAGCTGACGGCCAAATAAACAGCTGGCTACAACAAAAATACCAACAGCAACACGGTATGGAGCATTGCAGGGTTTCAATAAAATTTCGTACAACTCCAAAGTGTTGCAATACCATATTTGTGAAATTTTTGTAAATTAATTTATACATAATCCTCATATATACAAATACAAATTTTATAAATTTGTGTTTTTGCAAACGCGTTGAAACGGTTTATACAACAAACAGCAAAAAAAAAAAAAACGTATATATACATACGCATATATTGAATAAGTAAGGAAAAAAAAGAGAAAAAAGCTTGCCAAAAAATATTCACCGTGTGCTTTTTTCTGTGTGTTAATGTGTGTGCGTGAAAACAGAAAAAATTAAAAGTTAAATACAACAAATACAAAGTACAAAGCAAATACAATAAAAACAACAACAATAATAACAAGAGTTATAAAATGATTGAGCCGTATGTGAAAATCAAAAAAAAGCGTAACGTGCATGAAATCTATCAAAATGAGAATGTCGAACTCGATGTCGATGTTGTCGCTGTGAATTTGGAACAGCAACAGCAACAACAATCATTGAATTCGCCACCGTCGCCGTCATTGCAGCAGCAGCAGCAGCAAACGTCAAGTGATAATTGTTGCTGTCCGCGTAATGTTGCTTTGAGCAGCGCATTGTCAGAGACGCCAGCAGCAGCAGCAACAGCAACAACTACTGCGACTAGCAGCAGCAGCAATAATTTTAGCCGCCTGCATCAATTGATATCAACGCCACCAGTATTACTGCGCAGAACATCGCTGTCGACGCCAGCGTCGCCGTCAACGTCAGCGTCACCGTCAACATCGCCGCAACACCCACACGGTGTAAGCACGACGCCGCCAACGCCACCACCGCCGCCATCGTCGCAGCAGCAACAGCCGCAACAAGCGTCAGCGCCTTCAGTCTTGCAACAGCATTTGGGTCACCTGAATTACGAAAGTGGAGCAACTGCAGCAGCACAAGCGGCAACAAGAAGTGGCACAGCAACACTGGCGCAACATTTGGCAACACCCAGCAGCATATTGCAGGCAGCTTTTGGCAACGCCAGCAACACTAGCAACAACAGCAACACTAGCAACAGCAACTTGCAAAACATTTTGAGCCGCGCACAACAAAGTTCCTCATCCAACACCAACACCACCACCACCACCTCTTCTTCTTCTTCGTCATCGTCTGTTGCTGCCTCGTCGAACAACTGCAGCAGCGCCTGTGCCGGCAACAGGCACTATAACGGCGGCAACAACAACAATAGCAGCATTATTGCCAGCCGCCTATTTGGACCAACTTCATCCACCGCCAGCTCCAGTTTGGCTGCTGCCTCTTCTTCTTCCTCCTTATCCTCCTCGTCTTCTTCTTCTTCTCCACTATCCTCTACCTCACACCACCTGTCGCCGCATCATCATCTGCATAGCCATCATTCCGCGCTAACCAATTCCATTACGAATCGCATTAATCAATCGATACGTCGGCATCTCAACCAGCAGCAACATCAACACCAACAACAACAACATCAGCAACAGCAGCAGCAGCATCACAGCACCAACAACGCCTCAAATTCTGCATCCTCTTCATCGAGCTCCTCTCCAGCCTCCACCTCGTCGCACTATCAACAACATCAGCAGCAGCAACAACAACATCAGCAACAACAACAGCAGCAGCATTTTAATTGCGCTCATCCTGCACAACAGCAACATCACCATCAACAACACCAGCAACATCAGATCAATAGCCATCATCATCATCACAGCAACAACAACAACAACAACAACCACCAACAACAACATCACAGCAATCATCATCAACAGCAACAACAACAACAGCAACAATCCCCTCTGTGCCTAGTATTATTAGTTAAATGCCCCAATTCGAAGGAGTTTTGTAACGCCGCTGCAAATTTCTGTGATAAAAGGTAAATTGAAGAAAAACTTAAACTAAACAAAACTTATAATGATTAATTTCCAAAGAGTAAAGTGCACCAAAAACATATAACAATCCTAAAACAAACTTGTGAATAAATTGAAACATGAAAATGGAACACAGCAAAAAGCTTAAACCAGTGTAGAGAAATCGCTCAAATATTTAAATAAAACCAAAGATTCTTAGCACAATGAGATATAAATCGAAATATAATATGACAAATACTAATTTTTAGGATTTAAATCAAAATATTATTAGTTGAACTCACGGAAAATCAAAAATCAATTCAAAAACATAATTAAAAACATCAAATGAAATTCCCAACAATAATTTGAAAGTCTGTTAAACTGAAGATAGAGTCATACAATTTGTGAAATGTAAAAACCAGTTCCTATACTTTTTATTCTTAGCGTTTTTAAACACTAATTCAGGCAATTAGCACTAAAACATTTCGAATCCTTGAACATATAATCCTTGTGTATATAATTTTGGTTGGTATTTCTGTTGTGTGTTGCACATTTACCAACACCATTTGTTTGGTTTCTGTGTTAATTTGGATGACTTGTGCTTTTCACTTGGCATTCACTTGACACACATATACACACTCGTTGTGTGTGTGTGTGTGTGTGTGAGTTGTGCTAGTTTACTTTAACCCACTTTAATTGCTGGCGTTTTTGGAGATGGGATGACCTTAGTCGACCAATTCAGGTTATATTGACAGTGTTGGTAAATCATGTAATCAAAAAACACATTTGACTATTAGAACTAAAATGTGATTTGAGTAATGAGAAACAGCTGTTTCATGGTTGGAGGAAAACAGCTGCACATAAAAGATATATGCTTTTCTAGTTGGATTTGAGCGGATTTGAAATTGGGAATTGCTTGTGAAGTGCTTTTTCACTTGTTTGCTTATTGTTATTATTATTATATAGCCTTGTGCTGTCGCGACAAGTTTCGAACGTCTGACATTCCATGAAAAAGCGATAGCGTTTTGGGTTTTAGAGATTACATTTCTTTAGCCTTGATGTATATATATATATATATATATATAAGTGTGTGTTGATTATGGTGATTCATGTTTATAAACAGAACAAAGAAAAAGTTTGGGTAGGGAGAAGGAGATGTGGTTTACAGTAAAGTTGAAAATTGAAGGCCGAATTATTGCGAATTTGATATATATTCGGTGTTGATCGTATCAAATTGTATTAAAACTTCGATCAAGAGAATTCTATATTGCAAATTGTATCTTTATGCGCAATTCTTGAAAGTTATAACTAAGCAACATTACTTTAAACTTTTTTCCGAACCCAAGTCTACAACAACTTTTACTATATTTAATAAAAAAAATAAAGCAAAAATTCAAGAAAGTTTTTTTTTATAATTAAAACTGCTTTTTCTTAACTCAAAAATGAAAATATTTATATTTTGGAAATTCTAAAAATTACTTAAGTGAATTTTTTTGGCAAATTCATTCAGAGTAAATTATTTAATTTACCAAAATTTGCTTTAATTAAAATATTTAGCTAATAAATCTTATTTCCAATCGCTCCGATTTATGCCAAATGTTGTCTGTCTATAGGATGTTGCTTTTATTGCTGCTGTTGTCGCTGCAATTGTTTTGTGTGTTTGTTGTTAATGGACTTTGAAATGTCTGTGGTTGATTTTTGTTTCCTTTATGCTCTTTGTTTTTGTTGCTGTTGCACGCCCTCTGCGCAAACGGAACGGGAAGTTTGCTTGAGTGCCTCGCAAAAGGGTCCGATTTTTATTTCGTACGCAAACACACACACAAAACATGAGCTCATACTCATGTTAAAGTTGATTTTAAGGCTAATACTAATGATCATATGACTACTTTCCTTAGCTGTATTGAATGCCAAAGTGAAATGTTGCAAGCACAACAAGATGTTTCAAAATAAAATGCATAAATCTTTAGGCATTGAAAACTTTCTCACTTTTTAATATGCAATATAAATTTATGAAATTATTTGTTAAAATAAAAGCCAAGTAAAACTTTCAAAAACTAAATGATTTGCCAACATTAATTTAATTAGACATTGATTGCAACAGCAGCAACATGTTGCTTAAAGAGAGTTGTTGTAGCTAAAGTTGCTTGAACTCTTTTTCAATATGAATTCATTCCTCGGATGCTTTAGTTTTCACTTTGTTTTCGAATGCATTTCACCCAATAATTACAAAAGCAACAACAACAACAGCAGCAACAACAGCAACATCAGAAGACTCCTCTTTCACTTGCTTTGCCCACATTTTGAATTTAGAACAAATCTCTAAACAAACGAAGAAAAGTTTCTAAGCCAATAGCAGAAGAAGAAAAAATGATATTCGTAGCCAAATGGAGAGAGGCGCACGTGTGCGACAGAGATAGAGCGATTGGTCACGAGAGCGAAAAGAGTAGTAGAAATCCGGCAACAACAACAGCACAAAATGAAAGCACGACAAAAACAAAATGTGAAACGCATGAAAGCCAATTTCTTGTCGTCGTCGTCGTCGTCGCCGTCGTCGTCGCCGTCGTCGTTGTCGTTTCCTTCGCTTCGTCGCAGTCGCCGCACAATTTGTTTAGAAAGTGCAGAGAAATGGTAAAAGCGGCAAAATGCAAACAAGTCAAACAACAACACAACACCAACAACAACAACAATAGCCAGCCAACTTTGTTTGCAGTGTTAAAATTGGGCACAAAATGTTTATTAATGTATTGAATTCATTTAATGCGCTCCAAACACGATAATGAACGTACCACTCATTCGATAATGATAATTTAGCTGTTTGTTGTTGTTGTTGTAGTTTTTACTATTATACAATACACACGACGCCACGCGCTAAACAACAACGTGCTCACTGTAAAAGAGAGAGAGAGAGAGGCGTAAAGAGAGAGCGACCGCGTGTAAGCTGAGCTTTGCGTGCTCGTACGTCATCAAACAAGTTTTGTTTTGTTGTTGTATTTACCGCAAGCAGCAGCCTATCGCTCGTTTGTTGTTGTTGCTGGCGATTACATAAAGCGTCGCTTTTCGTGCTCTCGTTTTACGTCGCCTGCTGGCTTCGGTTACTTTTGCGGTCGGGTGAAATTCGCTGTCGACGTTGACGTCGACGTCGCTGCTTGCTGACGCCTACGCGCCTGCGCACACATACAGTGCAAGCCATACACATAAATATAGGCCAGCGACGGCGACGACGACGACGACTGCGCAACATTGTTGGTCTTGTAATGCTTATGTAACCACCGAACCCACAAAATATGTTTTCCCTTTGTCATTATGCTTTATTAACGCAAAAAAAAAAAAAAAAACTAGTGTAAACTTTCATTTATGTTGCAATGCCAAAGTGTCAAAAAAAATGTAATAACTGTGCCCTCAACTGTGTCTATTTTTCTTTGACAAACACAATTTATTGTAATTTTTTGAGTAAATTTGTTCCACAACTTATGTAGGTGTATGTTAATAAAGAGCACAAGCTCTTGTGGATATCGAAATTTACGATTTCGCTCAAATAATAGTTACATACTTAAATATTCATTTAAGCACAGCCTTTCACTAGTTGAAGATGAGAGTTGCTATTATCTAGCCATAATAGTCAAATGCAAACTTCCAATCGCTAGCAAAAAAAACGGACAAATTTCACTCTACTTAAATGATTTTATACATTTTATATAACAACAAAAACAATATCAGTAGCCGTCGCAGCAGCTTCGCAGTCGGCAGCGACTTTCACGAAAACTGCAAGCAAAATTGCAGAGCGTGAGTATGTGAGATAGAGAGAGAGAAGCGACGCAGAGGAGCTTTCTCCTTATGGGTCGGGCCTTTGCCTGTGTTAAAACTGCGCTGCTGGCGCAAAAAGGCAAATGGACGCAAGCGACGCAACGAATTGACGACTGACTTCCATTGAAAGCTAAAACAGATAAAGCAACAACAACAACAGCAAGAAAAGTAGCGAAACGAAAAGAAACGAAACGTAACGATAAAACGAAACTTGAGCGTGGGAGTTTACAAAATTAATATGTGTCCAAGTGTTGACATCGTTCCCAAAAACGTAAATGTGTGTGTGTGTCTGTGTGTGTGTGTATTAGGCAAAGACGAAGAGAAATTGCATGAACGATGGGTGGGTGGTTAATTTTGTTGTTGCATTTAGTTGCGGAAGTGAAGAGATGAGTTGAGTTGAGCGCTAAGCTTTAGTTTCTCTTTTGAAATCATTTTCATTGGCATGAAAGATCACATTATTTAAATTAAATTGCCAGGTCGTTTTCTTCACTGTTGTTTTATTTATCTCTGCATCGCACAACAAACACATACACACACACACACACATGCTTGAAAGTTTGTGTTTGTATGCGTAAAATGAAAAGCATTTCCTTTTCTTTAAAATGTTTTTTACTCGACTCATTTGTTGTTGTTGTTGTTTCGACGAGTGAAAGGAGTATTTTTCTGGCGCGCTTTTGTTGTTGCTGTTGTTGCTACTGCTGGTGAAAACGCCAACAACAACCACAAGCGAGTGAAAACTCATGCGATAATTTGGTGTACAATTTTCACCATTTTTATTATTGGCCTTTTGTTGTCGACTTTCGTGTGTGTGTGTGCGTGTGTTTGTGTGTGTTTTGAAGGCATTTTTTCATTGTTTTTGTTTATTTTCTATCAAATTTCATTTAAATGCTAATGAAAAGTTTGCCGGAAGTATTGTATGGGGGAAAAGCGGATTCATTATGTAATAGCAGCAGTTACTTTTGACGGAAAATTGGAGAAAAGTTGTTAATCGTTTTGTTGTCCAAATTTGGCGCGGTTTTCCAAATTTTATGGCAGCTGCCTTCGCTAGATCCCCTCATCTCCTCCCTAACCCAAACAAACACCTTTTAACCATCCCATGTCTTTTGTCTCTTTCCGCCTTCGTGTGCGTACTAAACCGTTTTATGGTGTGTGGATTTAAACACGTGCTGCTCTTTACATTGTTGACCTCGCGTCGCTGCTGCTGCACTGCTGCTGCTGCTGCTGATGATGATTCTGCTCTCTCTTTGTGCGCCCTCGCATTGCTCTTTTCTGCGTTCTGCTGCGCATAGATCACTCAAGGTGGCTTGCATTTACAGCTTGTCCGTGACCAAATGCATTCGATTCAGCTGCCAATGACGACGGCGGCGTCGGCGTCAGCGTCGGCGACTACTGCTGCTTGTTGTTGTGTTCGCCCAGCAAGCAGAAGAAGTAAATGCATAAAAAGACCTTAAACACATAGCAGCTGTACTGTGCTGTGCTACAGTGTCCGCTCGCTATAATGGTCGGCACGAATGCATCATTCAACTATATACGAATGCATCAGTCAACTTATTTATTTTTTAATGTCCAGCCTAATCAGCCCGAACGCTGACTCATGTTGGGAGTTCTTGATGGCGACGGCGGCAATAACTCATTAATCATCACGAGTTTAACTATTGTTGTTGCTGTTGCTGTTCACTGAGTCTGCCGAAAAATCACTTAATTAATCTTCCCTTCCCCCTCTGCGCTTGTCTCGTTTAACCCTAGCTTTGCCTTGTGGCGCCGCTAAAGCTTCTTTGAGAGCTAAACGCTCCCAATGTCATAACAAACACAGAAAAACAATTTGAGCCCTTCGAAAACCTACTAAGAGAGCCCACAAGCGGGGGAATGACTAGAGCGTAAGAGAGAGATGGCTGCTTGTGCTTTGCAGGTGTTTGTCTCTGTCAATGTGTGTGTGTGTGTGTGTGTGCTTGTGCGCGTGTTTGTATTGCTCTCAATGCCAAATCAATGTCATTAACATTAAAGCACACTCACTAAAAATTGAATAAAGCCACTGAAGGTACTAAACCTGACAACTCTGCGGTCGTCGTCGTCGTCGTTACCCCCTCCTTCCACTGCTCCGCTTCATTGACGTTGGCTTTTGTTATTGCTGTTGTTGTTGTTGTTGTTATTTTCGGTTGTTTTGGTTCTGCCCGCTGCGACTGCTGCTGTTTCCGAATGCTGGCTTACGGTTTGTTCACCTTGATGAAACATTCGAGTCAACCGTTTTAAATACACTTACACACGCACGCGCTGTCACACACAGACGCGAACGCGCACGCATATACACATTGGAAGTGAAGGTCCTTTTTTTTTTTTTTTTTTGTCGAGCATTTGATGGCCAGCTGAAGTGAACTGAAAAACTGGCAACGACTCTTAGCAGCAGCAGCATCTCTCAGCCTTGTAAAGATTTTTCTCAAGTTTTTCTTTGCTTAATTGTTGCTGCTGTGTTGTGTTGTTATTGTTGTTGATGTTGTTTCCTTTTTGCATCTGCGCCAGCTCAGAAACTCTCATTGTTACTGTTGCCATAGATCCATCCTCTCTCTGTCGCTTCCTCCCTCTCTATTTCGCCATTGTTTCGTCAATTTTACACTCTTGGCTAAGGTATTTTCGTCTATTGTTTGCTGCTGTCATCTGCAGTCATCGTTATGCCTGAGTTATCCTAGCTGCTGCTGCTGCTGCTGCATCCTGTGACGCATTTTGGCCGACACAGATTTTCAGGTCCACACGGATACGTTGTATTTCTCAAGATTGTTTCAGTTTACATTTGTCGCTGCATCAGGCCGGTCGTGTTGTGTTGTTTTTTTTGCTGCAAAAATATTCTCTCTCGCTCGTATACAATCCACACACGACGAAAGCTCTTTTAAGAGTCGATCAATCACATCCACAACTTCCACTCAGTCTCTCTCACACGCAATAACGGTAAATGCATGAGCTTTCGCTCACTCGCATTTGAAGCTGTTCTTTGCGCGCGCTCTATGCCTTTTCCTAAATTATGTGCACTTCAGATTTTGGCGCATTCTGTTTTGTGATTTCCGTGTGCGTGTGTCTCCGTATCTCGTCATTGTCTTTGTCCGCGAACGCAACATAAAATATCATTTTATTAAACAATTCGATTTGATATATTTTATTTTCGTGCGTGTTTTGTGTGTGTGTGTGTGCGGCAAGCTGGAGAACTCTCTGCTGCTAAAGCTGCTCAATCTACTGGCCAGACATTCGAGTGCCGACAGTAATTTTGTCAAGATTGAGTTCGAACGCAGCATTATGGATTTACTGCAAGAGCCAAGGTGCGCTCCATCTTTTTTTATATGCAATGCACACTAACTTAAGATTCGGATTTAACCTTACTTCTCATTTGTAATGTGTACTAACCTAGTGTTCATTTTGTTTCTTGCAGATTGCCGGTAAACGAATGTCAGGCAAGCCAAACAGCTAGAGTCACCTCGAACCTGCACGCATCCAGTAGCACAATGGCGGTCAGCCGTGTACCCTCACCGCCCCTGCAGGAAGTTAATACGCCAGTCGCCGAGAACTGGTGTTATACGCAGGTAAAATACCCCTACCACTTCCTCCCTTCTTATGTGTGTAAGCATGCAAAAAGGATTACCTTACACCCAATACCTGGTAGCATGCATTCCTATGGATTTGTCCGCATCTGCAGTTCAAATTTCCATAGTGTTTGTTTGTGTGTGTGTGTAAACCGAATCCATTTTTGTGGTTATGTTCTTGCCCAGGCTCAAGCAAAAATGCATTTCCGGTGTCGCCCGAATTGATCTATCTCTTCGCGTTACGTTACGCAGGTGTGCACCTCCAGAGACAACAGACGAACGAAACTGTAACTGTAGACGAGAACGAGACGAAAGTCCATTATGTTGTGAGAATTGTGGAAAGGCGAATTTGCGTGAGATTTCCGATCGTAAAACCTTGATACCTTAAGCTGGTTTTAAAATTCTTAAGAATACAGAGAAACAAAATTCCGGGTAGAATCGATTAATCCATTAACTTAGTAAGTCTAGTCAAATTTTTTAGTTTTTGACATTTCAAACAACAAACAATGAAATTGAAAAAGCTGTCACAAACGAGCTTACCTTAGTAAGCATTTACTTATTTCACAGTTCGACACAAACAGGGGACACTTAAAATTCATTTGAATATGTCTAAGGAATTACATAGATATAGATATATGAAATATTGTGGAAATATGACTAACAGTACAATAGACTTATATGTAAACTTAACGACTCGACTATTGATTGTTTTTAACTTATTAAATCGATTCGTTCTTTCTCTTTTTACAGGTCAAAGTTGTTAAATTTAGTTATATGTGGACCATAAATAACTTTAGCTTTTGTCGGGAAGAGATGGGTGAGGTACTCAAATCGTCCACATTCTCAGCCGGTGCTAATGACAAACTAAAATGGTAAGTTAAACCTTAAAACAAGAGAAAAACCATGATACTTATTAGTTTATTTGATGTTGCAGGTGTTTACGGGTAAATCCCAAGGGTCTAGATGAGGAGAGCAAGGATTACTTATCATTATATTTACTGTTAGTTTCGTGTAACAAATCGGAAGTCAGAGCCAAGTTCAAATTCTCCATACTAAATGCAAAACGTGAGGAAACCAAAGCAATGGAATCCCAGCGGTAAGTTTTGACTTTCCAAAATATCAAATATGATGTATTTATATATATTCCTCTTTCGTAGAGCTTACCGTTTCGTGCAAGGCAAAGATTGGGGCTTTAAGAAGTTCATACGCCGCGATTTTCTTTTGGATGAGGCCAATGGCCTACTGCCCGAAGATAAACTGACCATATTCTGTGAGGTTAGCGTTGTGGCGGATAGTGTGAACATATCCGGACAATCCAATATTGTGCAGTTCAAAGTGCCCGAATGCAAACTATCTGAGGATCTCGGCAATCTCTTTGACAACGAGAAATTCAGCGATGTAACGCTCTCGGTCGGTGGCCGTGAGTTTCAAGCGCACAAAGCCATACTGGCAGGTAAGCATAATGCGAGAGATCATCACTGAGATGAACTTGTTCTAAAACGTATATTCTATTTAATAGCGCGCAGTGATGTCTTTGCGGCCATGTTTGAGCACGAAATGGAGGAGCGTAAACTGAATCGTGTCGCCATAACCGATGTGGATCATGAGGTTCTCAAAGAAATGCTCCGATTCATATACACGGGCAAGGCGTCAAATCTAGAAAAAATGGCTGATGATCTCTTAGCGGCTGCTGATAAGGTACTTCTAAACAAAATAACTTAAACGATGTATGACAAAGCTAATAACTCGAATATTTTTGCGCCCACAGTATGCACTCGAAAAGCTGAAAGTGATGTGCGAGGAGGCGCTGTGCGTCAATCTCTCTGTTGAAACAGCAGCCGAAACATTAATATTAGCTGATCTCCATAGTGCGGATCAATTGAAAGCACAAACGATAGATTTCATTAATACGTAAGCCAAAACTAAACATTAATTCAAATTGTATTGGAACTAATCTGTTCGTCTATATTCACAGTCATGCCACCGATGTGATGGAAACCAATGGATGGCAAAGTATGATCACAACACATTCACATTTGATAGCAGAGGCATTTCGTGCGCTCGCAACACAACAAATCCCACCAATTGGACCACCAAGGAAGCGCGTGAAAATGAGCTGAAACCATAATGCAACAACACCAACAACACAAGCAGCCAATTATAATAACCATAAAACAGCAACCAATTCAACAACAGTAACAGCAACAACAACAATACCTACAACAAAAGCAACAATAATATTAACAAAATATGTAACATACATTTTAAAACTTGCAAGAAGCATTGCGTTTCTTTCACAACAACAACACAATATAGTTCAGCTGCAACATTTAATAATAATATGATGAACAATTGGTGTATGCCACAGCAGCAGCAGCAGCAACAACAACAACAACAGCTGGCAGCAAAAACAAATGCCGTTTTATTGTTTCAATATCGAGTAATTTAATTTTCAAGAACTTGATAATAAACGTAATATTTTTATTTTGTTGATTTATGATTACGATTAATGCTTATTTTTAAGTTTTAAATATGAAACAACACACACACAAAACAATAAATTAAAAATTATGTAAAAGAAAGAACCACAAATCAATAAAAACCTAAATTTCATTAAGTATCCCGAAGGCAACTATAAAAACCGTATATAAATAATTAATAAAAGAAAGAAAAAACAAATCGAAAGATAAACTAAAAAAAAAGAAGAAACAAACAATGCGTAACTATTACAATTATTAATTATTATTATAAACTATAATTATTATGTTTACCGCGTATAAATTACAAAGCGTACACTTTGATTGTGATGTATATTCGATGAGTATGACTAATTATGCATAATGATACGGATATGATAATGAAGTTGATTTATATATTGTGTATATGTAAAGCACTCTGCACATTTGACAAGAGACAAGACAGAGACAGCGCATTACAAAGGTTTTATTTTTGTATTTACATCTGAAGACAACAATAACTACATTCTTCCCCCAACACACACACACTAAAACTTCCAAGCTCAAACTACAACAACAACAAAAGCAGCAACCACCGCCGTTAAACCACAAACACCTACCACACACACACATAAATAGAAATGTTTCTTGAAAATTCATTGTATACATGGCAAATTCTTCTTGTTTTTTGCTTTTAAGTATTTAATGCAACTTCTTTATTTCTTGTATAAAACAAATCTTAAGAACAACATCAAAACATTGTCGAAATAAATGCAAAATGTGGCACTCTGTGTATAGTAAGCAAAAAAAAAAAAAAAAATAAAAAACAATCAACAAAGTCTTTCATATAAAACAAAACAAATAGGAGAACAAATGTTACATCAAGGATTCCAATTTTTTCTTTGTAGCTAATCTTTGCAAGGAGCTTGCTTTCTTAGTTGGAAAGGGGGGGAAAAAAAAACTCAAAACTTCATTTGCAAAAACAAAGTAGCAGGAGCAGCAGCAGCAACCAACAAACAAGCAAACGAATAAAGTAAAAGTGATAATATTCATCCAATTAATAATTATAAATACTCCAATTTTTTGATAAGTGCAAATTCGTTAAAATGTTTATACGAAAAAAAGAAATCGGAATTTATTCAAATACTAGATGTGTCGGAATTAAGCAAAACAATTGATTTTTCTAGGGTCAGCATTTGCAAAGAAAATAATATAAAATGTAAATAGTATATAGAGCAATAGGTTTTTTTTCGACTCCGTTTCGAAGGCACAACAAACAAAAATAAGCTTTAACGGTGTTTGCACAGCACTGAAACAAATTAGTAAGAACAAAGTTAAGGTAATCAAAAAAACAAAAAACACAAAACAAACAATGCCAATATTAAGTGCTATTAGCCATATTCTAATGAGTATGCTTTAAATAAGTAGAACGATTGTTAATTCCATTCCAATTGACCAACAAACAAGCAGAAGCAATACAAATTTCAGAGTGCTGTGTGAATGCCGCCATTGAGGCATACCAAAAACAAAAAAGGAAGAAAGAAAACAAAATAACAACTAAAGATGGTAAAATATCAAAACGCAAACATATTGAAGATATACACAATACTAGTAAATGAAAAAAAGACATTTTTATGCATGCCAATCTAAATGTGTAGAAAACAATAAACGAACAAACAGGAGAACAATATCGTGCGAGTATATGTAATAGAACTTTATATAGTAAACTTGGGGGACATGAATGAAGGCGATGAAAACAATGAAGAACACCAACAAAACAACAAAACAAACAAACAAAAAACGGGAAACCTTTTTAAAAAGCAAATTGTAATTGTATTTAACAAAATAGATAATAAATTATTATGTTCTAAAGAGATGGACTATATATTATTATTATTATTATTTTTTCTCCTGTTCATCCAAAAACTGTTGCAGCAGCGATGAATCAATTGGAATGGTTAACTGCTCGGAGCCATCAGCAATGCGCTTCGACTTGACCAGTTTGTGATCCAGAAACTCCGTTAATTGAGCACGCAATGCCAAATCTGAGCTAACTAAGAAAGCCTCGCGACAGCTCCAGTACAAATCCTTAAAGGGCATACCCTGATAGTTCGCATTGCCTTTGTTCTTCAACTGAAACTTGACAATAAGCATGTAAATGCCTCGTGAGTTTGTCGTCAGCGAGGAGAATACGCTGCGCATCGAGGAGAGCGCCAATTCTCCAGAGTTCTGCACCAGCAGCGAGTTCTCAAAGGCTGTTTCGTCCGTGTACGGCAGCATTGTGGTGCAATCCCACCAGGAGAAGTTATAGTTGCCCAGCTTGCTCTGATCCCAAACTGAAATTTGGAAGGTTATTAAATATGATAGATGCTATTATTGCAGCTACTTACGCAATGGCGTGTTAATGTGATCAATAGATGCCAACAGATGAATGTTGGGCACACGTGCCAGGCGGGATAGGATAGCTTGGGATTTAACATTGCGTAGCATTGCGCCATCTAAATTGTGCACAATCAGATAGAGATGTGTTTCGGGTATCAGTGCCAACTCCTCTTCAATCATATCTACAGCTTCGTGTGCATTAGCTGGACTCGGTCCCGCATCCAATATCTCACTAGTTATGCTATCCAGTACATCTTTCAATGTCAGACTGGGGAAGAATCCGTTTATCACCAGAACTGTTTGCTGTGCAAGTATTTGACGATGAAAGGACTGTAATAGTTGCCGTTTTGAACCCAATCCGTAGAGCAGAATGTTGAAGCCTTCGTTCAGGATGCACATCCATTTGGGAAAATACGAACGATACTCTTCCATTATGGCACTGATGGCAGTCTCATGTTCCACTGACGCTTTCATGTCGGCCAAAAGGCTAAATACACGATCGGCAGCCAGTCGTGGATTCTTCAACCGATCCAGCGTATGATCCGAAGTTAGTATCTTGCTGCTGGCATGCGAGTGAAAGTAACCATCACTCTCGGGCACATACTCATTGGATCTTTTGGTACGAGCTGACTGCCGTTGGCGTGCTGCCGATGGCGTCTTGGGCAGCACAGGCACAACAATAGCGCGTCGAGCCTTACAAGGTGTTTTGGACTCATCGTCAGCGGCATCGTTATCGGAGCCAGCTCCATCGCTGCTGCTGCTACTGCTGCTGCTCGAGGAGTTGCCATCGCTGGGACGAAAGTCACTCTCGTCAGCAGAAAAGTCCTCATCGGAGTCGGCAACAATTCGAGCGATCTCTGGAAGAACAACAGTTAGACTTCAAGATACAACATTAATTGGATGTTAATTACGTTTTTTGACCCGCGTGCGCACATGTGATGGCGTCTTTGGCTGATCCGCCTTTTTGCGCTTGGTGTCTGGTGTTTTGGAATCCAATCGTGGAGTTTTCGGGGTCTTTGGTGTGCAGGGAGTAGCATTTAGGGCAGCCAATGACATGGCATCCCGCTTCTTGGGCGTATTGAAGCCAAATAAGCTAGTTCCTGCCACATTATAGCCGGCCTGTATAAGCTCTAGATCTCGAGCAGTAGGCTTGGCAGCGCCAGCAACAGCTAGTTGCACAACATCATCGTCTCCTCCAGTTTCAGACTGCTCCTCCTCGTCCGTGCACTCAACATAGTTGACAATAATGCGATCCTTGTCGCATTTGCTTTTATAATCCTGATACTTTTTGGTGGGACTCGGTTTGCGCGCTGATCGACGTGTGCGTGGCTGCTCCTGGAGCTCAGCTTCACCGCTTGGTTCATCAGAACTTATCTCAACCACATTTAAGTTTCTACTTGCAGATTTTGGACGCCGCACTGTTTCTTTCTGTTTTTTTGGTGTCTTATATTCAGTGCCGTTAGGAGCAGCTGTTTGTGTGTCTGATGGAATGGCGCTCATTTTATAAGTTAGATCACAATTGCGAATTAAAAACAATATGACAATGGAAAACAATAACTAATTCGTATGAAAACAATACAGATAAAACTTTTGTTGGTTTTGCCGCGGTTTTGTTAACAATGTATCGACTTATCGTTTCTTCACATATTTAATGAAAGTCATCGATTAGTTCACTTCCATTAGAGTTCACAATAGCCAACTATCGAGTAAACATCGCTAATGTTGAAGAAGAAGCATAAAAGTCTTACCGCCATACGACAGTTTAAAAATAACAGACAATTAATGCTTGAAACTGTCCGCTTGCCCTCGTTTAAAGTATTACCCACCACAATGAATGTGATTCTGCATAAATTGTTTATGCAAAAATTATTTTTACCAATGCTTTGGCTATAATCGAAAAAAAGATATCGATAGAGCGAGCGAAGCCCATCACTAACTCTGAGTCAGGCGGTTTAAGCGTGCGGCAATTTTTCACTGAGAGTAAAAGCAGTGTGTGTTTAATTTGTTTAAATTTTTATTAAAAGTATCAAAGCACTGTCTCAAAATGTCGACAATGGCAAGTCCCTTATCCATCGCTGGCACGCGACAATCCGGCGCTTCGGTTCGCACACAGAACGGTGAGTATTCCCATATTTCAACAACAGCTGCAGCTGCAGTAAGCGCCGGGGACAAGCACGTTGCCAATCAGACCCATAGAGATTGTTGAAGAATATTCTCGAATTAAAAATATGAAATTGTACTCAACTTTTGCGAATTGCATTTTTAGAGAACGAATAAAACTCGTTAAATAAATATAAATATTAAGGCTGAACTCATTTAAAGTGAGGTTATGGCTAATGGCGTCCACAGCACATATGAATGCATTTGAGTAATTTTAAGAATCCTTTTATGTTACTATTGCAGTTATGGCAGCGCTGTCTATATCGAACATTGTCAAGAGTTCCCTGGGACCCGTTGGCTTGGACAAAATGCTGGTTGATGATATTGGTGATGTTACCGTTACCAATGACGGCGCCACAATCCTGCGTCTGCTCGAAGTAGAGCATCCAGCTGCAAAGTAAGTGTATAATATAATAAGTGGCTGAAGTAAGTGAATAATATGTGCGATGCTTTAGGGTGCTTGTGGAGCTTGCACAGCTACAGGATGAGGAAGTTGGCGATGGCACCACATCTGTTGTCATTTTGGCCGCAGAGCTGCTGAAAAATGCCGATGAGTTGGTCAAGCAAAAGATTCATCCCACCTCAATCATCTCAGGTTATCGTATTGCCTGCAAGGAGGCATGCAAGTATATTTCAGAGCATCTGACCGCCCCAGTGGACGATCTTAGCCGTGACTCACTTATCAACATTGCCAAGACATCGATGAGCTCGAAGATTATTGGCGCTGATGCCGATTTCTTCTCCTCAATGGTCGTCGATGCCGCTCAAGCTGTTAAGATCACCGATCCCAAAGGACAGACAGCCTACTCGATCAAAGCCATAAACGTGTTGAAAGCCCATGGCAAATCCGCTCGCGAATCAGTTCTGATTCCTGGCTATGCTCTGAACTGCACCATTGCCTCGCAGCAGATGCCCAAGAAAATTGTGAACGCAAAGATTGCCTGCCTTGACTTCTCACTGCAAAAGACCAAGATGAAGATGGGTGTGCAGGTCTTGATCAATGATCCCGACAAGCTCGAAGCAATTCGCGCGCGTGAGCTGGACATCACCAAGGAGCGCATCAACATGATTTTAGGCACTGGCGTCAACGTTGTCCTGGTCAGTGGTGGTGTTGATGATCTGTGTATGAAGTACTTCATCGAGTCTGGAGCAATGGCTGTGCGTCGTGTGAAGAAGAGCGATTTGAAGATCATTGCCAAGGCAACTGGTGCCGCATTCCTGACATCACTTACAAATATGGATGGTGAGGAGAGTTTCGATGCATCCATGGTGGGTGAAGCTGCTGAGGTGGCACAGGAGGTCATCTGTGACGATGAGCTCATCCTCATCAAGGGCACCAAGGCACGGTAAGGCATAGTGGATTTTAGTTAAAGAAGGCGTTTCTTATCAATGATTTTTTATTTTGTTTACAGTGCTGCCGCATCTATTATCCTGCGAGGTCCCAACGACTTCTACTGCGATGAGATGGAGCGCTCTGTCCATGACGCTCTCTGTGTGGTTAAACGTGTGCTGGAAAGTAAGAAAGTTGTTGCTGGTGGCGGCTGCGTAGAAGCAGCACTCTCCATCTACCTGGAGAACTTTGCCACATCGCTGTCATCTCGGGAGCAGCTGGCAATTGCCGAGTTTGCCAAATCGATGTTGGTCATTCCCAAAACGTTGTCTGTTAACGCTGCTAAGGATGCCACGGATTTGGTGGCCAAGCTGCGCTCGTACCATAACTCCAGCCAGACAAATACCTCCAAGCATGGCGAGCTCAAGTGGACCGGCTTGGATCTGATTGAGGGTGTTGTGCGTGACAACAAGAAGGCTGGTGTGCTGGAGCCGGCCATGTCTAAGATCAAATCGCTGAAGTTCGCTACTGAGGCGGCAATCACCATTTTGCGCATTGACGATATGATCAAACTTAATCCAGAAGACAAGAGCGGCAAGAGCTATGCCGATGCCTGCGCCGCTGGCGAACTTGATGGTTAAATCGTTGATCGCTTAAGATAATCATAGTATGGCATTTCTTATACTTGGTTAGGCACTTAATCTTATGTAAAACTCACTGCAAACTGCAAAAACTTTCGCTCCCCCATTTAATTGTAATAACAATTTAATTGTTCTTTGCTAACTGCGATTTGTATTAATCCCGCATCATTTATAAGTCCTCCTCATTTCACGTAATATGCATATTAATAAATGAAACAACAGAATATATGCTGCGGCGTATGCAAAACTACCAAATTGTTTGTTGTTTTCAACAGAAATTTTCAAGTGTAGAGGAAATGTGTGAGAGAGCTATGAAAGTGCTTCAGAGAGAAGCCAGAGAATCCAAAAAATAAAGGTGACTATAAATAGCGCATGCATCTATTTTGTCTATAAAAACGAAAAAAGAAATTTACTAAAGCAATCGCGTAGCGTAAAAGCGTGTGAAAAATTTGATTAAATATAAAATATTTAAATAAGATGTCTGCAAACAATTTGGAAAACCCAACTGGGGGTGATGTGAATAACAATGACACAGCAAATGGACAAGTGGAGCAAGTGGTGGAGCAGCCAGCGGCGCAGCAACAAAACGAACTGCTGGACATGGTGTTCACATTGGAGAGCGAAAAACAAGCGTTGCTCGAGGAGTCCCGCAAACGAATCGGGGCACTGCGTAAAGATTGTGAGGTTAGTTTTGAATGTAAATTATCTAGTTTGTTTTAACTTAGTAGCAAACCTATTCAAATAGGATGCACGCTGCGAGAATGAACGTCTGCAGAAGCGTGTGGCCAACTTGGAGCAATCATTAAAACAATCGGTAATGTTGGGTGGAGTAGACGCACCAAAGTCACGACAAGAACAAGATGAACTTTTGCTAAAGGCGAAGACATTGCTATTCGAAAAGACCAAAGTCAACAAGCAGCAGGAACAACAGATATCAGTGCTCAAGGAACAAGTCGAGTCCATTAAGGATGTGTTGCAAGTGACCAAAGACATGTTAGAGCTGAAAACCACAGAGGGTGAACACACACAGGCGCGTCTGGAGAAGAGTCAGTTGTGGATTAAGGCCGAACAGGACAAATGTGCTCTTACCGAAAAAAAACTGGAGATATCAAAGGCTGTGTACGATAAACTGCGCGCCGAATACGATACACAGTCCAAGATATTTAAGGTATGACTTGTTCATAATTTACAAACTTAGGACAATTTTAGTCGCGTATATATCTACTCTTTCTTGACAGGATTTGAAAGCAGCGTATGAGCAAAAAGTGAAGGTGCTGAGTATCGCATTGGACGAGGCCAAAAAATAGTTGAACAATTTAATAAATTGTATTATGTTAATTAAATGCACAAATTCTTTATATGGTGTAATAATTTAATCATCTTTGTTGTGCGCAAATCCAACATCAGAGGTCCTGTACTTAGGCTGTCTGCTTGGTCTGATGCTGCTGCTGTTGCTGAATCATTTTAACGGCGGCCGCTTGCTTCATCTCCAGCACACTCGTCACGGCGTCCAGGAAACGCGTCTTTTGAATGTGTATCTGTTCAATTTTCTCAATCTGTTCCTGTACATACTCGACGCGACGCTTAAAGTAATCCTTAGATCCTTCCAAATCCTGTTAAATACAGACGGAGCTGTCAGCTATATATTGCTTCATTTAATTTGTGTGTTGCACATACCTTTTGAATGTAGTAGCCGGTGCCGATGTCTATGATAAAGTTATTGAGGTCCTTGATGCGACCTGGAACATACATACTGCTCGTCAGCGGCACAAGTATTTGACGACTCTCCCAATCAGGCTGAAAGGCTTCCAGAGCATCCTTGGAACCAGCGTATTTCGCCTTGCAGCCGTGCAGAGTCGACAGCGATTCCTGTATGTTGCCCATTTCCTAAATAAAACGAATTATTACAAACATCTGTACATTTGCGGCTTTGTAAACCGTTGTCTGCTCTTCCCCCTCTCATCTAAAGTACACGCTGGTGAGCAACACACCCACACGCGACT
Organism: Scaptomyza reducta; assembly: GCA_035044485.1. NCBI lineage: Eukaryota > Metazoa > Arthropoda > Insecta > Diptera > Drosophilidae > Scaptomyza > Scaptomyza reducta. Next base: position 230,169 of record JAWNNV010000691.1, on the reverse strand, counting down.
CTTGCACTCACCTGCTCGAACTCTTGCTTGAGTTGCATCAACTGGTCTGGACTGAGCTTTGTGAGATCAATCATCTCGGTCTTTGGCGCAGCTTTTGAGGTTGTAGCCATCGTATGTGATTAAATGTATAACTTATAAATGGTAATTTTTATTCTTAATAGTCACAAGCAATACTTGTAGGGCTGTATTGAATCATGCGAAATGAACTAAAAACTGGTTCGTGACTATCGCCTAGCCAGTTCGTTACAAATTAATTGAGCCACTATCGCACGTTTTAAAAGCATCTTTGCGTTAACAGAGAAATTTTGCGAAAAAAATTAAACAAAAAGTAACGCATTTAGTTTTATACTTTTATTTTATTTATTATATGCAATGCTATAATTCTGTGTTTTGTCAGTCATTCTGTATTTGTATGCAATTTTATACCGTTTTTTTTAACTTTCTTTCTTTCTCGTAAATTATAAAATCTAACACAAAGCCATTTCATTAACAATCACTGCCGCTAAATGTTACATATACACGTTACGATTTGTTATAATATATATGGGCGCAGCCATTACATGTTCATATACATCATATTCTTTATTGTTGTTGTTATATACTGAGTATGTGTGTATTTATGTGTCTGTATTGGGGTGTATGTCGGTGTGTGTGTGTTTGGTAATTTCGTATATATATATTAGATAACAATGATATTAAGCCTAAATAGATATATTTATATATATATGTAAGTTTAAGTTGTATTGATACATTGTATTTGCATTCGCATCATTCCCATTATTTGTTCCTATGATCATTCAACTATTACATGCTTTAACTAAGTTACTTTTACTCATTAGACTAACTTTACGTGCCTTGCCCCACTTATCAATTATGTTTATCATACATAACATTATTCGTTAATCAATTGGTATCGGTATTGTATTTTTTTTTTTTTTTAAGTTTATCTAACATTGTTTTTAAACAATTTATCAAGTATATAATTTGCATGGCGTGTAGAATTTTCAATAGATTGAAGTTTTCTTTTTTGGGTTTTTTTTTGGATGTGCATTTTGAATAGTTGCAAGGCAAAAATTTTTAGTTTTTTTCAATTGAAATGAATAAACTTTGTGGTTTATTTTAAATGCAGAGTTTTTGGTTTTTCGTTTTTTGTTTTTTATCTTGTGCAGCATTAACATTGTGAAGATATACAGAAATTGTTTGTCGTAGCCATTGGAGATCGGGTACATTACATATTTAAGTGGGAATGTTAAATTTCGTTATCAACAGCATTGAATTAATATTATCAAGTCGAAGGGACGTAATAAATAGTAATAATAATCATAATAATTATAGAATTTGTATATGCAATGTATATGTTGTATATAGAGATGTACATATATATACATATGTATATGTATATAGCATGTTTAATTTCTTAGTTTTGTATATAGTATATATGTGTATGTGTGTATAAATATGTGTGCATTGTATAGTGTTGATGTTGTAATTGTCCTAAGTGTCCATTTCGCTAGATTTTCGCTAGTATTTAGTGGTATTTCGGTTGTATACAAGTTGAGGTTGTTTTCAAAAACTCGAAAATATATCAAAAAATCGTTTATTTGAAATGCATTATATATATATATATGTATATGTGTAGTTAGGATTCAAATATACATATATATGTAAATATATAGTATTTCGATATATTCATATGTATAAACCATTGTCATTGGTTAAAGAGAAATTCAAAAGAAGAATTAATTAATTTAGCTAGTTTTTTTTTTTTAGTATGCAGGAATAGTTGTGTGTGTATGTTTGTGTGCGTGTATAACTCCAATATATATATATATATATATGTAATTACATATGGATAAAGATTAAAGGATTTTTTTGGTATACAAATATGTATCAGCAAAATCAAAAACAAAAGCTCTACAAAGTGATATATTTTCATTAAATTAAATGAACAATACATGTGTGTGTTTGTTTGTATTAGTACGTTGTCTTATTGTTAGTTGCTGCTGCTGCTGATTGCGTATACGTCACGTAAGCCTCAAAAAATATGCACAAAGCGGCTCTAATACTGTAAAATTGTTGCTTGTTTCCGTATTTTGTTTTTGTTTTTTTGTTTTTTGTTTTTTGTTTTTTGTTTGTTTGTCCACGTTTTAAGCTGTAAAGTAATTTTGCTCACATTTAATAGCAGTTTTTGTAAAAAAAAAGCTAGGTAGGTTCGCTTCAGTGTCTAGTGTGTCTGAGTGTTAGTGTGTATGTGAGTTGGTGTTGGTGTCTTGTTAATTGATATGTCCGAGTTCATATTGCATAAGCTTCTATGACAATATATAGTCTCAAATACATATACATATTAAAAAGTATATATGTTGTTAGTGGGATTACGAACCAAATTATTCAAACACAATATGGCATTCAATATTTTGTTATATTTTTGCTGCAAGCAAAATGGGAGAGATCGCGTTACATACATATGTTTTGCTCACATACGTTTATCATTCAATCAAAAGAGTTGAGAATTTTTATCATTAACTAATTAAAGCCAGTTTTAATACAATAAACAATCTTAGGCAGAGTTTTTTTTTATCATTTATATGCATTTATCATTACGTTTATATAATAATATTTATAGATTTGCTTCATTTATTTAGATTACAGCACCACATTTTGTAATTTTACACGCTGCAATTTTAGGTTTTTCTTTTGCTTTTTAGCCAACAAACCAAAACCGCTTACAGAACTTTATAGGTATGTATAAGTAGTATGTATATTGTTATAGTGGTTTAAATTACGTTTACATCGAAATTCGCTAAATTGTGTAATTCTTGTATATTTTCCTTTTGTTTGCAGCTTAGTTCTTTTTTAATATATATGTATTTAATTCTTTTTTTTCTAGATTTTTTTACTTTATATATATATATATATTATTCATATATATTACACACAATTATTTGATTGGCTAGTGGCATAATTATAATTATAACATAATGATATATATATGCTTGTGGTGTATTTATATATAAATATATATATATGCTCAAACGCTTTGATTCCTATTTCCTTTGTTTTTGGTTTCTTTATTAGCAAGTCTTGAGTTTGAAGCTTTAATTTCTTGGGCATAAATTTTGCCGTATAATTTTTAGAGAGTTTTCTTTTGCTTTTAGTTTTGGTAGATTGAATGCTTTTAAAACTTAATGCGTATGCAGCTAAATATTGTATTTATATTTTGAATGTGGCGTGCATTTTTATGTCCTTGCTAACACTTATGGTATTTGCGGGCTTTGCTTATTATCCTTCCGTCATTTGTACACTTTGAGATTTTGTGTTTTGTTGCTAAATATATATATATATATATTTTGCTTTCTTGTATGCATGCGTGTAAATATAAATGGAGTTATATATATTCATTTTCTAGATCATGTGGATCCCGTGATTTATTGCTAATTTGACGATGTTTTGGTTTTCCCGTTTCTGGAGCTGTTTAAACATACCACTCCTTGACATCCTTGGAGTCACGTTTCTTGGCCTTTGGCTGCACCGGACCAGCCATCTGTGGTCGGCCATCGCTGCCGTAGCCAAGTGAACCGCTACCACTGGACATCATGCCTCCACCGCCACCACTGTTATGTCCATTCTGTCCATGATGCTGTTGCTGTTGCTGCTGGTTATGGATTTGTCCCTGGTTAAGGCCACCGGCTGCCTGATGATGCTGTCGCTGCTGATGATAGGAGCCATTGGTGCTGGTATTGCCCAGCAATGCTGCATTCGGATTATGCGATCCATAGGCAGCTGCCTTTTCACTCTCCGTCTTGTAGCCGCGATCCCCGTTCGATTTGAGCCACAACACGAGCAGGATAACCAATATGACGGCAATCAGTATGCCTGCCACAATGCCAATTATCATCGCTGTGCGTTCTTCCTCAATGGAGTTGATGCGTCCACCCTTGCCGCCCTTGGGTCGATAGTTGTTGACATTGTTGCTGTTGTAGGTGTTGCCACCGTAGGGTCCATATGGTGGCGGATCGGGTTGTGGTGGCAATGGTGGTGGCAAAGGTGGCATCGGGTGTTCATCGGGCAATTGAATACGCTCATGATCATGACTGCCAGCTCCAGCTCCACCTATTGATCCGAAATCATCATCATGCGTCGTTTCACGCTCCGTCACTGTGGTGCGTATTTGTGGCAGCATTGTTGTTGTACTCGATGTTGTTGTTGTTGTGATGATGGTTGTTGTTGTCGGTTGACTACTGCTGCTGGCGGTGCGCTGTGTGGTGGTGCTACTGCTGCTGCTCGGCTGGCTGCTGGACGTGCTGCTGCTGCTGCCGCCGGCACTGGACGTTGTGGTCATATAGGTGGTGGTGCTGCTGCCACCAACATTGCTGCTGCTACTGCTACTGCTGCTGCTGCCATGTTGTTGCTGCTCCGTTGTGATATCGCTGCGGCCTGTCGTCGATGCGGTTACCAGCTCGTTATTGGATTCTGCAAGTGGGTTAGCAGCAGTTGTTTAGTGTGTGTTTCATATTGGAAAGTTTAGTGTTCATTTTTTTCGAGTGTTTGCTTATGCTGTGCTGTGTGCAGTGCTGTGCAGTGACAGTGCGTTCATACCCGACCCCAAAAAAGAAGAGTATACAAGTCGAACTTTCCTAAATCAAAGACTGAGTTAAGAGTTTAATATCAACTAATAGCAAATACAATAATAAAAACTATTATACATGAATTACTATTGTACCAAATTTAAATGTGGGAATATATATCAAAATCTAATAATATTAATAAAAGAAAATAAATTACTCACTAATTATACCCTAAGATATTAGACTTAACTTTTAGAAAAAGAAAAAAATAAACTTAAGTTCAGAATTAAATGAAAAAAAAAGTTTTTTTTCTTTACTCAATTTGCCAAAATACAATTTAGGAAAGTTCGTTTTAAATAAATTCAACTGTTGTTCGTTAAATAAGTTTTGCAATTAGTTTGTTTATTGAACATAAAGTTTAAGAGAGCGTAATTTGATAATTTTGTGTTCGATAATTGATATTGATAGAGATATGCTCATTCGGCTGCTGCTGCTGCTGGTTTTTGTTTTGTTTTGATATGTACAATTTGGAAGATAACTGAACGTACATCAAATAGAGTGTATACTTATTTTATGTAGGTTAGCTAATTGTGTATAAGTAGTATGTATGTGTTGGATAACTATGCAAAAATACTTTCTTTGTTCAATATACAAACACACTCTCTCTTTGTAACTTTTTCGTATATACAATACATATACATATACTGGGTATAGGCTATATAGTTGTCCCCATTTCTTATTCCTCACACCCAAAAAACGCTTTTTCTTTGCTTTCTTTTTTGTATGTGCACACGCTTATGATCGGGTGTAGCTGTAGCTGTTGTTGTTGTCGAATTATTTTGAAGTTGTTGTTATTGCTGTTCTTGTTGCAGTTGTTGTTGTTGTTGTTGTTCTTGTTGGTGGTATAGCTCAGATACATTTAATACATATACAGATTTATATATGCTAAAGTTATATAGGTTGTTTTTAGTAGGAGCTTATAGCCTATGTGCATTGCTTTTGTTATTTGCAACTAGACGCTTAGCATTTGCACTTGCATTTGCATTTGCATTTTGTAATTGGTTTAAGTTTGTTTGGTTTAAGTTAAATTTTACAAAGTATCCAAGGCGCAATCACAGTCAGAAATATGAAGACGTGTTCACATTCTGAAAGAGACACATAAGGCGTACTCATTGTCAGTTCAATATTAGAAGCATCATCAACAACTGAGTGGATGAAGTGGAAACAGCTGAACTGAAGGCTGAAGACTGAAGGATGACACGAGAGTGAGAGATTTGAGAGTTTTAAATACTGATATTGAGTTTGTTTTTTTTTTTTTTTTTTTGGGAAAGTTGAAAGTTGGTTGTATTTTGGGGGCTGATCAATGTCTGTTGTTGTGTGTATGTGTTTATGTTTTATGTATATGTATGTTGTACTAGTAAGTATGTATATATAGTAGTATGTGTGTACACTGGTGTAAGCGTTTAAGCGTAGCATACATCAAGGCGCGCAAAATAAAGCCCAGAGGACGAGATCGCTAACAAAGAACTTCGAACATCGTAACTGTAAAAGCAATTTTTTAACTAGAAATATACGTATGTATGCTATATAACATACATTAACGTTAAATGTACTAAGCACATATATATATATATATATATATATATGTTGAAAAAAGAAACCCAGAGTTTAACCATGAAACATTCTAGTTCTACTTACATACAGAAGTATACAGTTAACATATATATAACTTTGAACAATACATTATTTGTTTCACTAGCTAATAATGTCTGATATGATTTTGTGTGCGGCTGTGTGATTCAAATGTCAATGACAAAATGACACCACACTGGCAAAAAAAAATCAAACAAAATGGATATGAATGTGAAATTTGAACTTACCTGCACCCTTTGCCGTGCTCGTTGATGTGAACTGCTCCGTTGTTTCACCATAATCCCCAGATCCATGCACACAATCCTCATCATCGCAGGCACGCTCCGTACCATTGTTGTTGCTGCCACTGCCATTGTTGTTCGTATTATTGTTGTTGCGATCACCACCACCGAGACTATTGCCCTGCTGTGTGGTTGTAGTCTGTTTGGTGGGAGGCACATACACAGGCGTAATGAGATCATCGCCACTGCCAGATTCGAAGGGTGGCGTACATTCATCCTCATCGTCGCCGCGACAACCCGAACCCGCGCCGGAGAAGATCAGATCATCTATGGCACCCGGATAACCACTCGCTGGCGTCTGTCGAGTAGAGTTTAAAGTCTAATTTTACTTCAGTTGATCTGGCGCCGAATGGGCCAAGCGATTACTGTATGTTAGTCAGAGTTAGCTGAGTTTGAGTAGGTGCATTATAAATATATGTATGTGTGTGGTAAAGCCATGTTTTTATGTATGTTTAAATGTTAAGTGCCAAATGCACTTAAGACACAAACCAAGAAGGGACATTATTTTCCGTGACAGAAAAAATTCCCTCTTTAGTGAGTCTTATACAGTTATATAAGATGAGTCAATGTGTGAGCATGTGTGTATAAGTGTGCTTAATGTGCATGTGTGTGTGTGTGTGTGTATAGAGTCATGCAGCATTAGTGCGCTCAAACTGGCTTCATAACGAGTACAGTTACAGTGCAAAACAAAATGATAAAACTAACTGTATATATCGTTTGTATGCTTTACATATTTTTGTTCTTGATGTATGTGTAAGTGTATTAATATGGATTCTATATATATATATTATTATTCACAAGTTGATTATTGTATATATGCTGTGCTTCAAAAAATCGAATAGCTGTTAGTAGCAAATATTTTTTCTGGGGTTAATTTGCTGGTGCTGGTTACAAAAGCTTTACGTTAAGAAAAACGCTGATAGAAACAAAGAAAGGAAAATAAATAATGTTTAGGAACATTTGCATTAACACTAGCTTATACATTTAGTAGCTAATACTTTGTTTTAAGTTTTACAAATTTAAAGTGTGGAACCAAAATTCCCCGAATTCAAAGATAAATGGAACTATTGAAGGACTTTTGCCTCAGAAACTGTACATTAGTTAATACAGGGGAAAAGAGGTACACACAACATAATAAAACTGATTAATTAACGATATTTGAATTTTGTTATTTTTTTTTTTGGTTGATAAAAGAAAGAATTTTGATTAAACTTTTTTTGTTTTTTTTTTTTTAGTTGTACGATGAAGAGAAATACTTGAAAAGTTGAAAGTTGAGAGGAGGAATTCAAATAAAATTTCAAATAAATTCCCTAACCTGCTGCATTCTCTGCAGATCATTTCTATCTAATACTCCAGTTACCAATTGAACATCTCCCCGTATGGTGATATGAGGATCGCGTTCGACGGCCAAATCCAAAATGCGCAGCTTATTCACCGACAAACCGGCAATGACACCAGCAAAAGGACGTTCGATCCTTGTGCGACCGTTGCGACTAAACTTGCCGCCCACTTGTATGTTGGACATGGTATTAAATACAGTCGAATGATGACCTAGCAATGACAAACAATCAAGCATTATTGAGGCTTCAGATGTCTGTCGTCGATCTTACCCTGAGGTGTTAGTGCCTGTACATTATAGTCATCTAGCTGAAGCGTTGCATTGCCACCTTTGCGTAAGAAGCGCACCACATGATATGCATTATCGTTGACCTTTGTGCCAATCTCGCCCAGCGGCAAGTCCACACTGCCAATATTGTACACCATAAAGATATTACCCTCGACCAGCTCCAGTTCCATGTAGTCCTGTGTGGTGGCGCTCTCAATGCGCAACAGCACCGCATCCGGTTTGGTGGTTATGAAACCCAATGCCACATTATCCTCCTCGGTATCCGCTTGGGTGTTCTCTGGGAAATTGTATTGCACCATGCCCCTATTGTTGCCAAATTCATAAGCAATGGACTCTAGAAGAAATAAGTGGCAATGATTGGCATTAATTTGGTATCATTTAATGTTATTCTGAGCCTTTGAACAGCACCCACCGTCATAGCAGGTCGGTCCTGTATAGGACGTCATATCACATTCACAGGCATAGGCATTCCATTGCTGCACACAAACGCCACGATTCGCACACGCATTCTGGCTGCACTTGGTGGGTCCCTCACAGCCACTAACCACCAGGGAACTGGGCACAACGGCATCACTGGTCACTGAGGGCGAGGTATCACCCAGATCCAACGAAGCCAAACAGCCTTCGAAACCGGAACGCGAGGAGATTGAACCCGGCAGCTTTGAGTACATGTCCTTGAAAACTCCACCAATGTAAAGTATGCCCGCCAGCTCCAGATGCATATTATTTCCAGTCAATGTGATAATCTCAAAGGAATCATCCACGGTTAGGGTGTGTGTCTTCGGACCCGGCCGACGTATGCTGACCTGATGCCAGCGATTATCATTCATATGTATCCGTGATTTATCCCTCATGGTAACGGGTCCATCCCCAAGATCAAATGTGTAGTGTATGTGTCCATTGACTAGCTCCACGGCAACAAAATCATTGCGTCTTCCACCATTGAATACCAGGAGTCCGTTCGGTTCGACGGTCTTGAAGCGAAAATCTATTGATATGCTGGTATATGCTTTGAGCATAGCCAATCCCACATAGGAGTGCTTGGAGCGGAACGTTGCTGCCTGATACGGCTGTCCAGATGGTGAGTTAACAAACCGAGCTGTCAGCTTAAACGTGGCACTGGGCAGGGCCGAGAGCTCAGGACCCAAAGTTTTTACAATATCCAAGTAGCTAAGAAAGGAGTCAATATGTTTACGAATCTTTAGTGTAGATTTGACTTCGGAAAGCCGAAGCTTAAATAAATTCAACCATTATATATTTGAGTATTCACTAAACAACCCAATAGATGTATTCGTCGACTTACCGCTGTCCATTGAATATGAAACCCTGCATTTGTCCAACGAAATTTGGCATAGTCGACGTCATCTGTATCTCCTCCTCGGCATGGAAGAGCCCACCTAGGTGTATGGAACGTATCTCCATTGTGCTATGACGTCCCAGTATTGTCTCAGCTGTGCAAAGAATACAGCAGAGTTTGATAAAACTCAGGGGGTTCGGGTATTTTGGGATTTGTGCCAGCCTGGGGGCTTGCTCTAATGTTTAGTTTAAGACTAGGCATAGTACCGTTAACATTTGGTATATATAGGCATACATATATGTATTAAATACGTAAATATACGTATTAGAGATATGGTTACTTGTTTTTTTGGTTAAATGGAGTATATTAGTAGTAGTTGTTGTTGTTGTTGGTGACAAACGAATATTATTTTTTTGAGTTACAAGAAGCACATACGCATATATATGTATTCAAATATTAAGTAGTATATAGTAGTAGTAGTAAGAGTATAAAGTAGTAGTAGAGTAGTATATATGCATTTTAGTAGACATAGAGCTAAAGTTTTTGATATAAAATCATTTCAAGCAGTTGTTGTTGTTTTTGTTTACGTTTTTGGTGCCACTCTTGACTGTGGGCTAGAATTATGTCAATGCAGCTTTGGGTACATACTAAAGAAAAGTGCAATTACGATAGTTATTCATATACGTATACGTATATACTATATTGATATAGATACATTTGTATGTGTTGACTGATTATTTTTCAAAAGGAAAAGAAATAAGAAAATAAATTGTTTGCTGCGGCTTTGCTCAAAATGTTTCAAAACAAAGAAAAGTAAGACAGAAATCCAGTACGCTAGTGTTAAGTTATAGTTTAAAAAAACTGAAGTATGTAAGTAGTACTTTTAGTTAGGGTGCTCTTCTTTTGACATACATACATATATATATCTACAAATATATTTGTTGTATGATTACTTTTTTTTTGTGGTGTGTGAGATACATTTTCAATACGAATACTGTTACTTGAGGCGGTGACATTTTAAAATTCATTAGGTGCATTTGCGTTGAAAGTAGAACGAACGAAAAGAGTTTCTTTTTACCTAAACTCCAAACGTTAAAAATAAAATAAATAAAAAGAACATAGTATATAGATATAAATATATATTGAAATGAAAACAGAAAGAAAGAAAAATTGACAATTTTGCTGCTGCTTTTGAACGACATTGAAACTAAACATCGATTTGTAATTTTATACTCGAAATCTCATATACTTAGTATAAATATGTAATGTTGTTTAATGGCCAGTGCCTTTTGTCTATGTATGTGTGAATGTATGTGTTTATGAGAGTGTTTAACCTATACAGAGTCGCTTGTCGTTTGTTTGTTTGTTTGTTTATGTGTAAGCATTGTGGACTACGTCTAGCTAATAACGGTGCATTTAGCCACAGTTTGCGCATACGACGCGTGGGTTTGGCGTGAAAAAAATGTGAAAAAATGATTGATATCTGGACATGCAAATGATTGCTGGAAGCGATAACGAGTGGTAAAATTCAGCGAGCGGGCGAAAGAGAGAATAAATGAGCGTGAAAATGGACTAAAAAGTAGGTGAAAAGCGAAGTGGAACACAGTTTATTGCAGCTGGTTTGCAACCATATAATTAGCCGCTTTTATACTTTTGAATTGTGACAAGCTAATCTAAAAAGTACTTCAAGACAGACAGAGAGAGAGAAAGAGAGAGAGAGAAAGTAAGGGACAGAGAAAGAAAGAGAGATCGGGCGGAAAGACGAAGAGCATGGTATTTGGCATGTACAGCAAGTCATGCGATTTTCTTTCGACTATTATTTATTCAGAGTTATTCAGTGTGTTTTTTTTTTCTTTTTCGTTGTTAATTTTCTTTCATATTTCAGGTGCGCACATGCAAACGTTGACGTGTGTGGGTGTGTATTAGTGTGCAAGTTAGTTCAATGTGCGTGCTTGGTGCAGCAAACGTCCGAAACAGTGTGCATAAGTGTGTATTTGTGTGAGGCCTAAAAGCGTTGGCCATTTAGCTGCCGGCACCTTTTTATTGGCCAAGTTGCAACATTTTGTACACACAGTACACAGTGAGAAACTAATTAGTTACGTTTTAGGACACGTTATTGGTTGCTGTTATTTGTTGTTTGTTGTTTACAAGTACATAGTTTACTTAACACAAAGCTAGTTACATATTAAATGGTGCAAAATTACAGCCCTGGGTGCTTCCAAACATTGTTTTGCCTTCTCGTCTCAATAAGTCACAGGTCGCGTGCGTTTCGACAGCCTTTTCAATTTCAATTTCAATTTTCTTCATCATTATTTGTATGCTTTGTAAGAGTTTTTTTTAGTTTTTTTTGGTTCGTTTGTCGTCACGCTCGGCATCCTTGAGGCGACTTTTATCGAGCGATTTGGCAAAAAAATGCTTCACCGAGTTCTTGCGTGTCGATTTTTTTGCTCTCGCCTATAAGAATTGTTGGTTTTTCTTCTCTTTCGTTAGTAGTTTACTTTTATTTTTGTTGTTGGTTGCGTTCAGGTTGCTGTTTGCATTTTGAAATAGAAAAGGTCATTAGGATCACGTTTGTGATTAGAAAATTGCATTTGCATTCGACATTACTTGCTGTTATTGTTGTTGTTGTTTCTTTATATTTGTTGCTGTTGTTGTATTCTTGTTTTACGCTATACATAAATATGTTTTAAATTACACACTCCTGAAACACGTGTCGTTTAAAGTATTTAAACGGAAGTTATTTAGAAACACACTTTCATTGTTTAGCTTATATACTTAGGTAAGCCTGTAAGTATAGATCCTTTATATTTACAAGAAAATCATAATCATAATAACTCAAATACAATAAATGTACAATTCCCGATGTTGAGTTTGACAACGGAAAAAATCATAACTTTTAAATGTATATAAAATAAAATAAAACTTTAATTGTTTTTCCGGCTCAACATCAAGAAAATATAGACAAAAGTTTTTTTTTTACAATTTTGCAAACGAGTTAACAAAAATATAACTAAATATGAAACAAATCAATATTATTCATGTACATAATATGATAATATTTTGAATGACATAACAATTTACAAGAAAATCAAATATCATTAATTTTTATTGAACATTCAATGCGATGTTTTATTTTAGTAGCTGTACACCTGTACTTTGACTTTTTAAACTAATGCTATTGATTTTTATTTTGTTTAGTATTTATTTAATGAACAAGATTTACATTTGTATCTTATTAGGCTGTTGCTGTTAATTTACTGACGCTATTTTCTGATATAGTTTTAATCGAAATGGGAATTGGCAATCATAGTTAAAAATCAAACGAAATACTTATATGGCAGTAAAAAGGTATCGCAAATAAAAACACAACATCAAGATGTTTGAAAAAGTCTCAAAAAAACTAACGAGAGTCAATAAATTATTATAGTATGAATGAGAGATAGATAGATAGAGAGATAGAGAGAGAGAGAGAGAGATGTTGGCAAGTTAAGTAGGGGTATTCAAATGGGCAAGTCGTAACGAATGCTTCTTTTTTTCAAAAATGTTCTCCAAACAAATGTCAATACAAAAAATGAAATGGAGGTGGAAAAGTTAAGGGTAGTAAAGTTACATAATTATGTGAAAGAGGCGTACAATGTATTTTTTTTTTTTTTTTAGTATTTTTTTGGTGTAACGGTGATTGTGAATATATATGAGTATACTTATGTGTGAAGATAATCAAATATCGTATATTATTTATTTGTTTCTTAGATGTCCGTTAAGAATAAAATAAGTGTGTGAGTGTTTCGATTTGGAATGAGCAACAAAGAAATGTTGGGAAAAGCGAACGTATATGATTTGGTTTATGTCTTTTAAAGTTATTCATATTTTGTTTTTCATTTTCCTTTCGTTTTGGCGTACAACATTTTGTTTTTATGTATGTATGTGTGGCTGTATTGTTTTGTTTTTGTATGTATGTGTGTGTGTGTGTAAAACGTAGTTAACTGAAAAAGCTCTCAAAGTAAAAAAAGTTGTTTGATAAACTAAAAAACCGCTGCTGACTGCACTTATTATTATGATGTTAATATCAAATCCTGGCACCTTCACACACCTTTACGCAAAAAGTGGGGTTAAATGGGTAATAACTTGTATTATAATAGCTATAACTATCAACATAATGCACTGATTGATTTTTTATTTTTTTGTTGGGGGGGATTGAACTTGCTCTGCTTGGATGCGCTTGGAAGGCACTTTAAAATTGAAACTAACAATCAGAGTTATGAGTAGTACAATATATGCATAGTAGCAGGATACTCGAGAATCGGGAGTTTCCTTTGGGAAAAAAAACGACACGGCACGACACGTAGTAGGGCAATAGATGTGCTGTTGATACATACATAACATACCCCTGACGGGGGGAGCCCCGTCAACTTGTAGTCGCAGATTGGACGCTCTACGCGAGAAGCGTATGGTATGCCAATTATTGTCATTGAGCACCGATTGGCCAGCGAGCAAGTTCTGCAATGAAATAAACGATGTTTACTATTAGGTAATTTGAACTTTTTGATTCTTTATCTTACCTTCTCTCGGTCGCTGAGCCGCACACTGGCGCGAATACGACCTGCCACAAGGGCAATCTCTAGTCGATCGGGGGAATTAGATTCGGCACTGGTTAGCAGAAGTAATCCTGCAGGTCGAGAGGTTTTAAACCGTATCACTAGCTCCTCTGTTTGCGTCTTAGTGCCCTGTCCATTTGCCAGCCAAATGGTCATATGCTGACTGCCATTGAAGGCCAGCGTTGCAAGTTCCCGTCCACAGGTTGGTCCTCCGTACAATGTTGCCGAACAGTCACATATAGGTCGATTCCAGCCCTCTAAGCAAGTTCCTCCATTGAGACAGGGATTTCCGGTGCACACATTGCCCTGGACATGGCACGATGGCTTGACAGAAGCTGTTGTTGTTAGGATGTTACGAATTAAACGAGATATATCTTAACTTCGGACTTATAAATAATAATCGTTCAAAAAAGAGAAAAAAGTTTCCTGTTCACTGAAGAAATTTTTCCACAATATTTTAAAGCTATAACCACCGATTGTTTTCTGTGTACAAAGTAGTATATATTAATGTCATGACATTAGCATACTCACCGGAGTCTTGCACGCGTGCAAAGGCAGCTATATCGATCGCTTTGCCACTGAGGACCAGGTCACGCAAACAACCGACAAATCCTTGACGCAATGTCGCTGTCCAGATAGCCGCCGGCCAGGCAATGCTGTTATAGGCTGGGCCGACGCCACCCACATACATGTGGCCGTCAAGCTCGAGTATGGTACCATCGCCAGGTGTACGGAAATCATTCCATACGCCATCCACACTCACCTTGGCATCGCGTCCATTGCGACGGAGAATGAGATCGTGCCAGTCGCCATCATCCACGCGGCGTCGTGAGGCTCGTATTTTGGAAGCTCCCGACCCCAGATCCAGATGTATATAAATGTGTCCGTTGAGCAGCTCGATGGCAATCAACACGGGCTGCAAGTAGAAGAAGGATTAGTAGTTGTTTGACTAAAATTTAGTTGCAGTAACTTACGTTTTTGGCCCGTGGTTGCTTTGAACCCGTTGCCAATATAATAATGCCATTGGGTTCCTTAGTCCTAAACTTGAAGCTAATCGAACTTTGCTTGCCCGTCTCCCAAGGTGGCAAAATCTGAAAGGATGAAGTCGGCTTTGAGCATTCAATTACCCCAAGCCGTCCATTGTACGACTTACCAAATGAGATTCGCGTGTGGTGAATGTGACCGGGTCCTGGGGATCGCCACTGGGACACTGATATTCCAAATTTCCTGCAACCTGTATCAGCTTGGAGCCACTCTTGGCCAGATCAATTAGGTTGAGATTCAATGTATCCGCTGAGAACTCCACTTTACGCAAACAGCCCACAAAGTTGTTGTGGACCCGAGCGCCGAGCAAAGCGCGAGGATTCACAGCACCACCGACATAAACACGCGAAGAGGAGAGCATGGTAAACTTTCCAGCTATGTGCGAGTGATCCGTATAAACATCATCAACAACAGTAACGAGCTGTGGAAGCGAGATGAAGATTAGATCCCTGGCAAAAGCAATTCCCTTGTAAGACAATACGCACCCGACAGAAGCTGGTTATGGACGAGATTTCCTGAATACGCCGATGAACGGTTACCTTGTGCCACTGATGATCATCAAAGCGCACCTTGGATGGCTTAATGTGCATCTCCTGCTTGCCATTAGCCAGGCCCATGGTCAGCGAGACCCCGCCATCGCGCAGTGCAAGATTTAGATAATCAGTGCCGTGTCCTGTATAGAAGAGCAACCCATTCGGTTGGCGTGTGCGAAAGTAAAACGAGATGGCATCCTGGGCACTAACAATGGGCTCGGCGCCCGTCTGGCCCAGATCGTACGAGAGGAACTGTGTACCGCGGAACGTTGCTTCTGATGGCGCCTTCTCCTTCTCACAATACTGGCCATCGTACTCAAGATTACGACACTCGCATATTGGACCCGAATCAGTTGATATGCATATACCACCATGCTGACAGGGATCATTGCGCTCACACGCATCTGTTGTGTTTCCCCGGACGCCCTAAAGTAATTAACGGATAAAGGAACGTAGGAAGGCTCCTCGTTAAAGAAGATATTTATAACTATTGTGGTGTATCCAAGAGTGAAATTATTTGCTTATTAATGAGAGACCATTTAAAATATTTAACTAACTATTGTAAATATAAATAATATAGAACAGGTTACCCTTAATCCTCTTTCGCGTGGTGGCATCTCGGCATGGTCACAAGGCGCATCACCGCATTTGATGTCACGCGGCTGCTTCATCTCTTGGCGCCTGGTAATCCCACCCGGCTGATCTGCATAGACAAGATTGCGTATGGCGCCACGGAAGCGTGGCTCAAAGATGACGCTGGGCAAAGCGAGCAGTGCAAGTTTGCTGCTATACCAGTTGGGCATGCCACCCACATACACATCCGAGTTGCTGGCGAACTTGCCAAACTGGAACTCTTTGCCCTTGGTGGAACGCTGCTGTGAGACACCATCCACAATCAGTGAGGTCTGATCATCGTTGCGCAGCACCTGCACCTTGTGCCAATGCCCATCATGGAGTTCACGTCCAACCGTAATGATTTGGGCACCACCTCCTAGATTATAGCGTAGACGCAGTGCGCCCTCAACCAATTTCAACTCAAAGAAGTCATAGGTGCCCCCATCATCGGTGTAGAGCACAAGGCCATTGGGCTGCTCCGTCTTGAACTCCAGCTCCAGTGTGCCATTTAGACCAGTGTACCATTTGCGAAAGGTGTAGAAGGAGCTCTGAGATCCGTCCAGCTGAAAGGCAGCGCTCATCGTTACAAAACTGGCCGCCAAACAGACCATCAAAGCCGTTACAACAAGGAAACGGTAAGACTGATGAGTCTTCACAAACACATCTGGACATGGTCGAGGGTAAGGACGAGGACGAGAACGAGAAGCGTGCGCAGGACGTGGGCGCTGGTGGCGTTCGGCTTTGGATTCTCTTCGACGTCGTCGAGCCTTATTGAACAGCAAGTCGGAGCAGCAGGCTTTAGTTGGAGCTGCATCTGGTTCGGGCAGCAACCGTGTGCCATTATTATCCTGTGATAATTGGCTCTCAGTATTGGACAGCAGCTCGGCGGTATTTTTGTTGTCGCTATCCATTTTGTCGCTGGCAATTTCAATGGTGTGGTGTGTCCTCATTGCCTCAAGTGCATAGTCCTTGGCGCTTAATGTATGTACTTATTTATCTATATATATCTATCTCTATCCTTGTAGCACTGATATGTTGCACTTTTCGCGCTCATTCACTACAGACACGCACACGCACGCACACGCACTAATAAATCCACACAGAGTTTCGCGCGTAAAAACGTAAATGTCGCCTTCGTATAATCGTATTCGTATTCCAGTCCTTGACGGGCAGCTTTTTGTTTCTGTTTGTGTGTGTCCTTGTATTGGTGTATACTATTACTACACGAGACCGAAACACTTTGGAATTTTATCCGCGCGTGTAACTTTCATTGAACTTTGCTTTGCTTTCTTGGTCGTTTGCGAGAGAGAAAGTTTTGTAAGAGATAGAGCGAGAGAGAGAGAGAGAGACAGAGAGAGAGTAGAAAGCTCGTATACACTAAGTTGGCTGCGGCTGTTGTTACGCTGTTACCGTTACTGATTTCCACTATAGACTTGGATAATTTTTGTGTTGATTTATTTTGTTGCTGTTAATTTTGCGTGGTTTTCCACTTTATATTGCAATATTCTTTGAGTTTTTGGCATTTTTTACACTTCATTTGCATTAAAATGCTTGGATAATTGCTTGCAAGCGTGCACATTTTCTTCTTTGGACAATTGTTAGTTCGTGATTTGTAGCCGTTAGCAGAATAATAAGTGGCTAGGCGCATGGGTGGCAAAAGCTCGCCGGATGCCCCCTCCACCCGATGGTACTGCTGGTGGTGCCAGGGCGCCCACAAGCGCCTCAACGTACATGTACATACTAAAAATCGGAAAAAATTTTCACTTCTCGTGGGCGAAAATTTTTAAATGTCAAATCGGAGCTAATGATTCTATTTACAGATTATACAATTGTTGTATTAGTTAAAGCACACTGTTATCAATAATTAATTAATGTTGATTCAACTATTGATTTCAGCTTAGAGCTGATTGAGTTCAAGCACTTGATTTTGCTTACACAATTGTCCAATCTTTATTTAAAGCACACTTTTTTCAACAATATTTAACTTGTTTAGGGAATATGAATTTTGAGTTATTATTTTTTGGTTGATTTAGAAGCAATGTATGGGAATTTTTGCAGACTTTTACCCAAACGGGCATACAAAAATTATGTGTAGTATTTTTTCAACGCGCTTTCCGCTCCTCCTAGTTTTAATATCGATCTGCGCTGCATTCACGACAAGACTGAACTGCAATTTCAAACTCAATTTCTTCGCTGTGCTTCCAATGGATAACGAAAGCTCCGTTTGCGTATTCACAGACAGCCAGCATGCGGCCTAGGGAACAAGGCTAACACGCTTCACCCACTATAAAGCTTCTCCAATAACACTAAAAATCTGAGTAAACGTATCCTGAGTAAACTATAATACGATTAAAAACATAACAGAATCGATTTATTTACCAAAAGTCAGCTTTCCACTTATTAGCTCCCAAATGTGTGCTATGAAAAAGAACTTGTTTTTTGTGTAGGGCATCAGAATGCCAAAAATTAAAAGCTCTGTTACTTCCTCGAGCCATGCATATGCGTACTACTTACACAGACACATATATACACACACACTAACACACTCTCCAACATTCACACACACATGCGTAATGAGCGCAGAGCACGCAGGTTCATAACCTGCACCACTCGAAGCGTATTAGAAGGGACAGGATATATGCATGTGAGTACGTGTATAAGTGTACATACACATACTTATATACAGGGACAGGACTACGGCGACCCGTGTAAATTCCTTGACATTTATTACACACTACACAGCTTCGACAGCTCAGCGTCAAATTCGATTTGCATATGACTTAATGTGTGCGTGGGAGTGTGTGTGTGTGTGTGTGTGGGCGTTTGTGTGTGTCCTGTCTAACCGCGGAAACTAAGGGTTTGGCGCTGGAAAACTGCAATTTTACACGAGGCGACTTGCAAGACTAACGCTATTATTATAATTATGTGTGTATGCGTAGATTTATAATGTTCATACATTATCGTCACTTAAAGTGAGTAATTTCTTCCGATTACAAAGCACGCACTGCCCATTACGCATTTACAGCAATATATACTTATTGCATTTTATTCGAATTCTTTCTGATTTCGAGGACAACAACGTGATATCCTTTATGAATGCTTTAACTGACTGCTGCAATGTACTGCATTTGCACAAAGCAATGAAACCATAGCAGGCAGCTTTCGTTAGAGTGCATATTTTAGATGTTATTTAACAGAAGTGTCTCTGTTAAGTTTAAATTAACAAGTTTGCTTTTATATTTTGCCAAACTAGCAAACAAGTAATAATCTTTTAAAAAAGTAATGGATTTTCCAAATCTACAGTTTTAACATTACTTGTATTTTTAAACCAAAACTTTTAGCGTAACTGGAAAATTTTGAAATGCGTAATGTTTTCTGTAGCTGGCCAACTTTTCTAATAAGTGCTGTAAAGTACGCAAGAAAAACCAACCGATCATCTCATACGACCGCACTGCTGTTGCGTCACACAAACAACTTATCGTTTTACAGCTGAGCGATTATCGAACACTTTACAAGGCAGGTGTCAGAGAGTTTTTTGTGTATGTGTATATTTACACAAACAACAAACAAAACGCCCTAATTTAAAGTGCACTCGAAAGCTAACATTGGGGCTTGTAGAAAATACATTTCGCACTTACGTAATGCTCGCAGGCACTCACTTGAGTCGTCTGGCAACAACTCGCCTGCTGCCCTGCATTGGAAGATGCGTCCATACGGAGCGTAAAGTTTCCGTTAAGGGTGCAGGCGATCTTCACATTGTGGAATGTGGCAGTGGAAAGCGCAGCTTGTTGTTGATGCCGGGAGCTCTGGGCTCAGCTTGGACGGACTTTAAGCCCCAAATTGAGGAGCTGCCCAAGTTGCTGCCAGATCACACAATAATTGCATGGGATCCTCCAGGTTACGGCAAATCAGTGCCGCCACAACGTAAATTCGGATTGGAATTCTATCGTGAAGATGCAGAAGCAGCTGTCAATCTCATGAAAGCACTGGACAGACCCAAGTTTTCTATTCTTGGCTGGAGCGATGGTGGAATTACTGCCCTAATCTTGGCCGGTCGCCACGCGGACGCCGTGGAAAAGTTAGCCATTTGGGGTGCTGGTGCATACCTGAACGTGGAAGAAGTAAAGTCACTGCAGGCGATCCGCGATGTAGCCACGTGGTCAACACGCATGCGTGAGCCCATGGAAAAAGTATATGGCGCCGAGCGTTTCGCCCAGCTTTGGGCGGATTGGGTGGATGCGGCTTGTGAGTTCTATAGTCAGCGGGAAGGCGACTTTTGCCGGTCCGAGGTGGAGCAGATAAAAGCGGAAACATTCATATTGCATGGGAAAATGGATCCAATGATTGCTGCTGAGCATGTTCCTTGGCTAAGGCAAAAATTGCCGAAGTCACGCTATCACGAGTTTCCCGATGGCAAGCACAATATCCATCTGCGTTATGCGGCCGAATTTAACAAACTGGTTGCCGACTTTTTTAGCGGCAAATAATAAAAAGAAGTGAAAATAAATTATGTTTTGTATAAAATGATTTATTGGACAGATTGTTGCTTATTTGCATTGGGCGCGAATGGTGGGCACATAGGCATCATACTGGGCCTGGAAGAAGTTGCCGGCAACTGGAACGCCAAAGCTGTACTTGGTCACATAGTCGCGGGTCTTGACATTGAGGCGACCCTCCAGAGTACTAAAATGGAAATCCGATTATTATCAAATGATAATTTTCTTATAAACAAAAATGACTCACGTCTTGTTGATGAACTTATCGCTGGTGATCTTATCACCCTGCTTGAAGACCAGCAAGACAAAACGGTGCAGACCGGTGCCCTCGGCGGGGGCAGCGCCTACATATTCGGCGAGCACTTGGCCACCTGCGATATTGTTGCCGGGCACGTTGATAACGGCCCAGTGGAGCACTTCGCGCATCGTTGGCTCAGCGCGGCTGGGTGCATCGGGGTTAACCATGAGGAGAGTGTACAAGGCGCCAGCCTCGGCATCCCAGCTAACGGTTGGCTGATCCTTGACTTGAGTGGGTGTCAACTCATTGCCGAGTTCGACCTGAGCACCGGAGGGATAGGTGACCGTTGCACGGGCCTTTGGCTTCTCATCGATGATGTCGGGAATGATACCGCTGGTGTCCATGTTGCTGTTATGCTTTGTCTGACGTTAACGCAGTGACTCTGCCTTCCCATTGGCAATGCGTGTGCTATTTATTCATACGATAGCCCACCGGCGTTTCCGACGCTACCATGCCATCATCGTCGTCTTATCAGTTTCGTGCACCTTTGCACCAAACGTGTTAGATAAGGATAAAGATAAAGATATTGGGCCAATTGAGTTTTCCGATAGTTGCATTTATATTTTTTAATTTATAAACACGGAATGAATACATAAGCACGTATACACATATTATATATATACATATATAATGTCCACCTATTCTGTTAAAGAACTGCGGAGTATGGGCACATAGTCATCATATTCCGCCTGATAGTAGCTGCCAGCAATGGGTTTCCCCAAACCATGCTTGCTGGAAAACTGTCGGGCGCTGAAATTAATACGTCCCTGGCGACTGCTGCAAATCGAGAGAAGAAACGTTCATTAATCATTTTCAAGTAATTTTTATTGTTATAATTACCGTTTGCTTATGTGCTGGGTCTCCTCGATCCTTCCACTCTGGCGAAATAGCAGAAAGACATAGCGATGCAGACCAGTGCCCTCCGGAGGACCAGAACCAACGTACTCGGCCACAGTCTGACCTTTGCATAACTGATTACCGGGTATGTTGATGATAGACCAGTGCAAGATCTCACGCAACTTGGGGTCAGCGCGACTGGGTGCATCTGGATCTACCATCAGTAGAGTGTACAACACATTCTGATCATCTTCGTCCCAGGTCACATTGGGCTGATCTTTAACTTGGCGTGGTGCTAATTCATTGCCTTCGCAGACAGCAATTTGTGCTGGATATGTAATCTGCAACTTGCCTCTTGGCGGCGCCTCATCCACAACATCGGGAACAAGATCATTCATTTTTTATTACTTTCCGTGTTTTAGAAACTGACCGGTCGACGTGGAAAATTGAATATCAGTGGCACGATATCGATTTTCGTTATCGCAAATAATTATGATTCAACAAAATGATAAGAGACAACAGCTGAGTCTTACGTGTGTTAACTTCTGATCCTCACATACACACACACACACACTACTGTTAGATATAAATTGTAATTAATTAATATCAAAAAACGGAAATTCAAAAGCAACTACAAAAATTTCCAAGGCCTGGTGACTGATATAAATTGATTGTATAAATTAAAAATTAATTTTGATCAGCAAAAAACTTGCTTAGATATTGAAAGCTAACACATACATATAAGAACTTTTCTATGTGATATATAAACTTTAAAGGCAAGTTTGCAGATAATGTTTATATACTTATATGTATATGTATATATATATATATGTGTGTTTGTGTGTGTGTGTGTTCGTTTATCGTAAGTCAGTAAATAAATTTAGATTAAGGAACCAATAAAATTATATACAAAGTAGTTTTATGATTCATTTCTTACTAATATTATGAAGTGTTCCGTTGTCAATTGAATTTATAGTATCATGCTATTTATTTATTAAACAATTCGAATATTATTAACACTTTGAATATCGATATTATAAAGCGCTGCCTGATTTACAGATTCGGTCTACTAAACATATAGTACTACATGCTGTGTATTCAGGTTATATTGCTTAAATATCCAAAGAAATATTTTAATATAATAATACAAATTATAATTATTAGGGTAGTACAGTGTAGACAAACATGAGCATGAGATTTGTGACGCCCGTCAGAACGTTTTATAAAAAATAAGATTACATTATATGGTTGTGTAAATAATAATATCTGTATGGATATAATGGTAATGTAATATATATCATCATATTTTAATGTCCGTTGCGGTAGGTAATAATATGTATATATATGCAACTTGATTGGGGCTACATAGAACTTATAATGCCCTTCTTTGCTGAATAACTAAATTTTGGAATACGAGACAACATTTGTTCAATTTGATTGAGGAAAAGTTCCAATAACATTTATATATTGGTAAAAATTCCAATTAATTTTTTTTTTTTGTTTTTTTCGTTTTTTCTCTTCTTGTAAACTCAACACAACAAATTTATGTCGGCCATGTGATACACTTGCTTGATTGCTTCTGGATTGCCCAGTGCTAACTTCTCTTCCCTTAACAACGGGTCTCATAGAGTCCGCTGCGTCCAATGTAGCGGACCCATTTAACCACATCGTGATCAGAGTAGTTTAGCTTGGGCTCGAACACTTTTAGATAGCGTACTTTAAAACCAGATGGTGCAAATGGCACCTCAAAATTCATAGATATGGGTGGACGTGTCCACTTCTTTTTGGTATCCGTTTCGAGTAGTTCAATTTCAGCGGACAGCTGCGTTTCCTTCATGCCTGCCATTCGCTTAATCTTCCACACAATCGCATTCTCAGATGCCTTGTACTTGGCTTTACCTTTAAGACAAATCAACTGCACACCCGAGGTGTTGAGAGGTGTGGGAATCTTTACCTCAATCTTTTGGCCCAGCAACGAGGGCTTAAAGTTCGACTTGAGCACCACTTTCACCTCCATCTTGGTGCGGCCCACTTCCCGCACGAGCGGTATAACACGGAATGGCAACGAAATGTCTTTTGTTGTGCGATAGCGCATTAACTCAAATTCACCGTCCGGCGGTATAAAGCTGATTGAATGCTCCGTCTCGAATTTACTCAACTTAACGCACTGATGGAACTGGCAATCGTCGATAACAACCACTGGTTTGCCCGAGCGAGATGTCTCCGCTTCAGAATTGCCTGATAGACCTCGGCCTTTTGATTCCATAACGATTTTGTCATTGATGCCAAACTTGCATTCAGGCATGCCTATAAAAGAGTTACAGAAACAGTTATGGACTTGAATAAAATGGAATAGCAAGGACGTACCTGACAAATAGGACTTCATGACGACCTTGCCGGCAACGTGAGCCGACAGAACTTGTCCCTGTGGACTCATCAACAGGTTGACATACTCCAGCACATCCAGAAACAGTTCGTTTCGTCGATATTTTATACCCTCGCGTCGCCAACCGATTTGGCCCGTTACTTGTGAGGTTATTTGCATTTGCTCTTCCTTGGTGGCCGACTTTATGCCCTGCTGGGTGATAAACGTTTTAAGCGTGCCCGAGTCTGTATTCTGTGGATAGCCAAAGTCCAAAATCTCATCCAGAAGCTCATAGATCAGCACAAAGTTGTTTTTGATATTCTCCTCGGAGATCTTGCCAAAGTACGACTGCATAACCTCGATGATCTTCAGCAAGAATTCAAAAACCATTGCGGCATTTACATTTTGCTTGGTTACTGCAGCTAACCAAATGTTGGCACGCTATACAGAAATGCGGAGGAAGTTTGATTAGAGACTAAAAAAAAAACAGCATCCGGTTGACGTGGCAAATACCTTGATATGGAAGAAGCTGGTTCTCGCTATATTGGTCACTGGTGAGCGCACTTGCTGCCGGGCATGTATGACGTTGACCCGAAAGGCGTCTACGGCATTGCGTCCGATGTCATCGCGATAAACTCGCGAGATTAAAACTTCGCCCTTGTGGTTGTAAACGAACAAGCCACCAATCATTTTTGCGCCGTCTAGTTCCGCAAGCGGTCCCCGTTAAAATTCAAACTCTGCACAATTGGGACAAGCCAGCAAACAACAAAATTTTCCGCACAAATTTGGGGGCCACTATCAATTTTCCACAAAAAAATCAATTGGTCTTGCACTCCCACTTTTTTTTGTCGATACTCAACTTCCCATCGCGGCTATCGATATCAATTAGGCGTATTTACCAACACTGCTTGAACAATCGCAGCCAACTTAAGTTCGTACATGACTCTGCGGCTTTGACAAAAACATTAGTAGTTCATCTTTGCTCGAAAATTATTTTGCTGTTTAAAAAGTTGAGCCGTTAAGCAAAATAACAAAATGCCCACTGAAAATCTGGAAGAGCAGGGTCTTGAAAAGAATCCCAACCTGGAGTTGGCGCAAACCAAATTCCTGCTAACACTCGCCGAACATAAACAAGATGTAGCACTCAAGAGCAAATTATTGGATGCCATTCGTGCCGACAATATGGCTCCATGGTACGAGCACATCTGCACCGAGCTAAACTGGAGTGTTGACAAGGACATGCTGGCCCGTATGCGTGAACAGAATCGCGTTTCAATCGAACAATTGGACGCCGCAATCGAGGATGCGGAAAAGAATTTAGGCGAGATGGAAGTGCGCGAGGCAAATTTGAAGAAATCGGAGTACCTCTGTCGCATCGGAGATAAGGTTGCTGCCGAGACAGCCTTCCGCAAGACGTACGAAAAGACTGTGTCACTTGGACATCGCCTAGACATTGTGTTCCATTTGATTCGTCTGGGTCTGTTCTATTTGGATCATGATCTTATTACACGCAACATTGACAAGGCAAAGTATTTGATTGAAGAGGGTGGCGACTGGGATCGTCGCAATCGCCTTAAGGTCTACCAGGGCATTTACTCTGTTGCCGTGCGTGACTTTAAAGCTGCTGCTACCTTTTTCTTGGATACCGTCAGTACTTTTACCTCATACGAACTTATGGATTATCCAACATTCGTACGCTACACAGTATATGTGTCCATGATTGCCCTGCCACGCAATGAGCTGCGCGAGAAGGTGGTGAAAGGATCGGAAATTCAGGAAGTGCTTCATGGCCTGCCTGATGTCAAGCAGTTCCTCTTCTCCCTTTTCAACTGCCAGTACGAGCAGTTCTATGTGAATCTAGCTCAGGTGGAGAAGCAGCTGCGCTGTGATTACCTAGTGCATCCCCATTATCGTTACTATGTGCGTGAAATGCGCATCTTGGGCTACACACAGCTGCTGGAGTCATATCGCTCGCTCACTCTCCAGTACATGGCCGAGTCATTTGGCGTTACCGTCGACTACATTGATCAGGAGCTGTCACGCTTTATTGCAGCGGGGCGACTGCATGCCAAGGTAGATCGCGTCGGTGGCATTGTGGAGACGAATCGACCGGATAACAAGAACTGGCAGTACCAGGCGACCATTAAGCAGGGTGATCTTTTGCTTAACCGCATACAGAAGTTGAGCCGTGTCATTAATATTTAAGCACATACACATACACCCAAAAATATATAAAATTTATTGAAAAAATTCAAGTTATTACAATGTAAAAGCTAACATAATATATAAAACGATACAACTACATGTTTGTCCCGCTGTAGTTGGCAAAAATTTTAATAGTTTCTCCTTTAATTCACTAATCAAATTATTTATTATCTAAAATTCTTTGGAATTCGTTTGGTATTGCTGTTTTATTATTTGAGTATTATTGCATGCTTTTCGTTTGTACTTAATTTTGTTACTATTTAAATTTAAGTCTAAGCTACCAAAGGCAAAAGACCGCCAGATGGCGCTGGTGTGCCGCTGATATCGTTACCGAAAATGCAACGCTGCATCCGCGCGCCTTTTAACAATTTAATTCGAATGTTATCAGTGCACATCAGCCCTCTCATTTTTACACTTCCAATCGTGCTCTTTTGTAAGATCGTTGCCCATATTATTGTCATTATCTACGCTAGTCTTGTTAGAAATAAAACTGCGCGCTATATCCTCAAGCGAAGCAGAGTTTCGAATGCCACAGTCCAACGGTTCTTCATTTTCATATTTAAGCGCTTCCTCATTTGCCCGCTGCTGCTGCTGCTGACTGGCTTCTGCCGATGCCTTGGCCAAATCATGCAGATTCTGCACCACTTCATCTATGTTAGGTGAGCCCTGAGTTAAAGCATTCGGCACCATGCCACCAAAACCGGCCAGATTATGACGTCGCAGATCGGCCAAGCGATTCGTGCTCAAATTGATCAAAGCATTCATCATGACCTTGTTGCGCTGATAATCCTTGCGCAAATGCTGTCGTATCTCGGTATGACAGTGCTCATTGTTCGTCACTATAATCTCGCCCGTATCCGTTGTTGTGACGCGTGCCTTGCAATTGAATTTACGCGACAGATTGCATTGCCAGTACTTTTTATCCTTGCGCACGTACTGAATGCCAAAGGTGTGTCCATCATGGACAAGCAATGGCTTGCCCCGTTGACTCAGCATAAACTCGAGCTTGCCTTGGAACCAGTGTTCGCCGGGTGCGACTATAATAATACACAAGATTTTGGCAAAAGTTTGAGCGAATGTGCTAGTGTGTTTGTGTAAGTGTGTGTGTGAGAGAGTATAAGTTCTTTTGATGTTTGATGAGATTTTGGACAATCACAAATGAGCCCCAATATATATTAGATATCTCTCATGCAAGTTATATAGACTTACCTGTACGTATGTAACACGGATAAAAAACGTTCGACATAATAATTAGAGTGTGATTTCATTTTTGCATTTTAAAGTAGATACATACATACATTATATGTACATAGATGGATAAAATCATATAATCTAATTAAAAGAACAACTAACTAACTAATCGGCGGCTCCAGCCACACACAATAACTTAACGCATCCTCCTTTAAAATCCACCATCTTAGATGTTTTCAATCTTAAAATTGTGACCGCTGCCAGGCGATATCGTTATGGAATCGATGACATGTGCTGTTCCCGCTGCACTGTCAGCCGCGGCATCTGCACTCGCATTAATATCCGCATGTTGCTGATCTGCATCCACATGACTGTTGTTTGGATGTTGAGGCGGTCGTGGAGGAGGACTCTTCATGCCCAGTGGTGATTCCGTGGCGTGTATGGAGTGACTGCTTCTGTTCGACTGTGGACTCTGTTGCTGTAGATGCGCGGGTGGCGATAGAGGTAACAATGATGCTCCTGATCCCAGGTCCATGTGATGTGGAGAGTGCTCTAGCTGCTGTTGATGATGATGTGGATGCGGGTGTGGTTGTGGTTGTGTCTGTGGCTGCATTGGTAAATGCATCAATTGCGGGTTGTGCATTATATTTTGGATGACGCTGTTGGAAACAGGAGGTGGTAGCGGTGGTGGTGGTCCAGTGGTCATCATATGCTGTTCCATTCCACTGTGCGTCGATGTATGATGCTGCACTAGGAGATTGGGCAACGATTGCGTTAGGTGATGAGGATGATGATGATGATGATGCGATAATCCTGAATGATGAGGACCTCCGGCTGATGCTGATGTCGTCTGATTGGCAAATATATTTGTACTTAAGCGAGCATTCGAACTATTCGCAACGCCGGCATGATTGATTTCCAGACTGCCATCAGAGTTGCTGAAGTTTGCCTGGCCAGGATTCGGATTGGCCGTAACAGTTTGAACAGAGCTAGTGCTGCTGCTACTCGTAGTGGCAGCACCATTGCCACCGACGCCATTGCCGGTACGCATATGTGGCATATGATTGTGGACACCCGTCGCGGATATGATCCGGCCAAGATGCGTGATGCAGCGCGCCCGACACATGCTGATCCGATAGGATTTGCACAGCCAATAGGTCTTCATGCCCTGCTGTGTGGCGACAGTGTTGTTGCGATTGAACACGCAATTGCCATGGAGCAGTGAGGTGGTGGATAACATAACCATGTTGGTGCCATCTAATCCAGCAGCAACAAATATACGTACAATTATTGGAAGATTAGTTGGGAGCAGCAAATCGTTGACAGGGAAATGCTTAACAAATGTTATGTGCAAAAGGTATATAAAAGTCTAAAAAGGAAAATGTTTTTTGTTTTTAAATTTGCGGATTGGGCTAGCGGAAGAACGAGCAAAGCATGTCCGGGCAGAGCGAGCTGTACAGTTAGCATGGGTTAATCCAAGGATGGATTGTTTAAGATCATTCTAGTGAGTATCTTGAACGCGTCTCCATCCCTGTTTCAAGCCAAAATATCATTAACAAATAAGGATAAGTAATTAGGTGGGCAGTTTTCATGATTGAATGTGTGCGGATTATGTGTGAACCAAGTATGTAAGAAAAAAAACGAATTAATATTTATATAAAAGAAATGAATAGCCAAGCATGCAAACAGATATATGGTAGAGATCATCTTAGACCTACTTGATGGTATGTCCATGTGATTGGCAAAGTTCTTGGAGTAATCACTGGGCATGTATAGTTCGTTGGGATATTCAGTGGCTGGACCAACATTGATGCCAAGATTGCTGCTGGTGTTGCCATTGTTGTTGTTGTTGTTGTTGCTACTGTTGCTGAGAACGCCGAGGCCAACACCAACACCTGGATGATTATTTGAACTGCTGCTGGCGGCGCTGCTGTTGCTTGTTGCCTTGTAAAAGTTATTATAGTCCAGATTGAAGGCGGGCGCAAAGGGGTTACGAAGACCACTCGCACTTGTGGACGTGGATGCACTACTATTACTAGTTCCAGCTCCACCGTGATGTACTCCTGCCTCACCTTCGCGTTTCAGGCTGCCCAAATCGTAGCGTGACTCCACCATGGATATGTGCGGTATGGGTGGCAGAAAGAACTCCTCAGAGTTCAAAGTATTCTCCATGCTGCCAATATCCGTATTATCGCCACCCTCACCGGCTACACCCGAGTGTTCGGTTAAGGAACGTCTCAACTGTTTCCTTGAATAAATTGACAACGAATCGCTGTTGAATTCCGCAGGCGCCGAACGTTTGCTTTGCATATATATATGATTTGCATCACCGACTCCTCCTGATCCTCCACGAGAATTGCTGGGTGAGGCAGTTGGAGTGCGTGAATTACTCGCCATGCTGCTCTTCGACTCATTGTGCTCTCCATCGCCTTTACTACTTGGGTTTGGCGTCTGACTGTTGTTATTGCTGTTGTTTTGATTGTTGTTCGGTTCAACGCCGCCGGCATTTGGCGCTTGACTAGCGGATTTTTCCGATGCCCCACTGGAGCCGTGTGGCGAGTTAGAGTTCGTGGCCAGTCCTTTAATCTGCAGCAGCTGACCAATTTTCATAAACGATTGCAGCTCCGTGTGTTTTACATTCACAACACCCTGGTACATGAATTCCAGCAGTTCACACATGATATTGAAGCTCACATCTTTGAGTATAACTAGAAGGGAAGAAAAGGAATAGCATTAAAATGTGATCAAATAGTTTTTAATCGAAAATAATTGATTGGTTAACTTAAGTTTTGTGAAAAACTCTTTTAAATATCACGATTTATATCAATCATTCTTGCCAACATATTTATTATTTAAGAAATCAGTTCTAAGCTTCTTTCAATGACTAATTTGTTTTTTCAGCGAAGATCTTACTTTTATTTCTTGTTTTTTTTGGCATTGGTTTTTTGTAGTTCTAGAACTTTGTTTCAAATTAATTTATATTACGTTCTATATTTTTATATATAGTGTTATGTACACATATATTTGTACGACAAAAACATGATCATCCAGCCGGGAAAGGAGGTCACATTCATAGTGGAGATGTTATCATCGAAACGTTCAAATACTAAATCAATACATAAAAACAGCTATGATAAGAAATCTGAAAAACTTAAATATAAACTCAACAACAACACTGTCGCATATACATACAAGTACAGCACCACAACGAGCAATAATTATAAAATAAGTAGCATGTCATATCATCCGGCGGCCACTGGAGCTGCCTTTCGACACGGCCTATGAAAACAGTCCGAGTGTGTTTCAGTTTCAGCTCTTAGCAAGAGACTCAGCTATGCGGCACAGTGGTCCATATAGATTGATTTTTTTAGTTTTCAGATTAGAAATTTGAAATGATAATTCTTGTTTTTAACGTTCATCGAAATCATAATTTATTTTTTTGTCTTCTGATTAAGCAATTATAATTGTTCCTATTATAAGACTCCTTACTATTCAAAATTGTTTGAATGAGTTGGTTATCAAAAGATCGAGTAAAACCATAATACAACTTAAAAACCAATATGACATTCAAAATGCATTGACATCTAGTTAAAAATCATAAAATAAAATTAAAAACAATATTATCACTTGTTCTCAATAACATTTGCTATTTGTATTTATTTAAATCGATCGACTGGTCTCTCATCTGTTGCTTAATCTGACCGTTCGACGTTGTTCCCCTGGACGCCGTTTTCGCTATCTGCGACTCGTATCTGTGCGTCGCCACGTCCGTGTTTGTAAGTATTTATTATTGCAAAGATCAAAATCCGGGCAATATACGGATAGGAGACAAACGGATTGGAAGAGAGGGAGCTGCTATTCTGTTGTTGCCGCTGCTGCTCATAACCCTCATCGATCTCAAATGCCTTATGCATGAGCTTGACTGCTGATCGTATATAGATACGGGGCGAACTACATAATCATTTTGTTAACCTAAACATAGTAGTTTATAATCGGTTCACTTTGGCTGTTATCAGCGATAAATATTAACTTATACGTGGCACAGGTTACAGATTCATACAGTGCTTGTCTTGTCTTGTTTACAGATACAAAACAAATTATATTTGTTGCGATAAAGATGGGCTTTCGGGACAATATGACAAAGGAATCCAAAGAGCAACAGCAAGCAGCATGCATCGGAATGTCTCAATATTTAAATCAAATATAGAAGTGGAACGAATCTGAAGATAAACTTTGACTAAAGTTCACTGAGAACGTGATAAATAAGCGTATGTATGCTATTGATAAGAACATCCACCAAAAAATTTATACAAGGCAACACAGTTCGAACAGACGATCATCAATTGTTGATGTCTGTTGCTGCTGGGTTGTGAAATGCTTAAATTGTGGATGATGTGAGTGTACACTAAAAAAAAAAGTTTAAATAAGAATGATTTTCTTCAATTACTGAAAGATTGTTTATAAGAACTCAGTTCGGAAGCTTGCATACTTTATAACTAAAAATACTTATAAGGAAAAACTAAAACCCTTCTTGAAATATGATATAAGAACTCGACTTAAGTAACTTAAATCTTATTAAACTATCAAGATCGAGCTTCTTCGAATCACATTTGATTGTTTTTTTTCTTAGTGTACGTGCAAAGACATTTCAGACGAAGTCCATTCTGTTTTATGCCCTGAACCCCGCTGATCTCTACTGATATCGCCATGTGGAGCACCAGAACAGCACACAAACAAATCACAGCTCGTGCAGGAGGACAGTTACGATATTGTACATATATGTAAGTATTTTTTTTCGATTCAATTGCGGTCTACACCCAATTGTTAAGTTCCCGCCCACTTGAGGCACAACGGCCAATGAGATTGCAGTCGATCGCAATTGAAAACAATTTTTTGTATTTTATGATTATGATAAATGTTTATCGAATCAGAACGCCAATAGGTTTGGTTTTTTGTTTTTGTCGTCGTCTAACGCTTGTGCCTTGTGCTTTGAGTGGGCTGTCGTATTTCGACAATGTCGATACACACACACACACAAACATTCATAAATAAATGTTATCGGGTAACGCCATATTAGAAGAGGTATAGTCGTAATTGTTGTTTGTGTTTAGAATACAACCCGATTAAAAGGTAAGACGAGTGTTAAACTGTAATATAACACGTACACCTTTTTAAGATATTCAAATATATACAGGAGGATAGAAAAAAAACCATATGAAAGGATAATCAACGTCTTCAAAAGATCATAACATATCGAAGGAACCATAGATCGTTAAGTAGCACAATTAAAAAATCTTTAAAATATAAATTTAGTCTTATCCATATCGAAGTTGTGGTATGCCAATGTGTTTGGGTTATAGCCAAGGATTTAGACCAGACCGATAAGTAAATCTATTTGTTGCTACTACCGTTTTGACTCATAAATTACTATTTGTCAACACAAGAGCCTAATAAAAGTTGAAGAAATTTCATATGCTGAATGCCAAAGTCTGATATTATATGATACTACGCTTATAAAATGTGCTCCCGGTTTAAATACGTAAGACGTAATGCCACCTGGAATACAGAGGCGTGCAAATAATGTCCGTTTAAAATAACTGGGAAACTTGATGGGCACATATAATATGATAAATAATACAATTTTATGCCTGAAAAAGAATTACAACTTATTTTAGATAAAAGTTAGTATAATCATTTTTCAGAAAAAGATTTTTTGAAAACTATTAAGGAATAATTGTCGTCCTACTTCCTAAATTGTCAAAAAATATTTACGTATTATTTTTTAAAACCTAGGTTCTATTTATAAACGTCTTCCTCAATGGTGTTTTCAAATGTATACATATTTAACCCAATTTATAATCACCCCTATTGAAGTTTATATTGCTTCCGCCCCTGCTACTGTGTTTAGTATAACCGGCCATAAAATAACGTTGAGTTTGATATTTACGACAAGTTTACCGGTCGATATTATATTATCTTCATTTATTGCTGCTAATATCAGGGGGAAAAAAAATCAGCCATGGTCCCCTCGATCGATCGATGGAGCACTTAAAGACGAAACTATGGGTTTTTTTTTTAATTTTTCGATGGTAATTGTATTTTAGGGGTATTAAGTGCCAATAGAACACACACACATACAGAAAGTCTGCGCCTGAGGCTGTGTGTGTGTTATCTGGACAACTTGACCATAAGTCGAAAATCTTAGTTTATGATTCTGAAAATGATACCCAAAGCAGAGTACAACCACAACAAAGCTGATAAACACTTGAAGCTCCAATTGCTACGTATTTAGGCCCACTAATAATAAAAACTTAAATAGATAATATACAAGGATTAGCGTTGTAGTTACGACTGTGGCCACAAAAATGGCGTAGATATACCATTAGAAGTGCCTCTTGATATGTGTATGGGTGTGTGTGTGGTATTAGCTCTTTAAGTATTTTGTATATATCGATCGCAACACGACCAGCAACAACAACAACAACGGCTATATCAATTCATAGCAATTCATATCGCACAACAACAACGAACACCTCCACGGAGCGCCCCTAATCAATATCTCGAAATAATAATAAAAAAAAACACTTCTTGGAGTGGTTTGGTGGTGGTGGACAGAACTGCCGTTAGAGACCCAGTTGCTCACTTGGGCAATAAATTGATTGTTCAATGCGATAAAAAGATAAAATGTTTGACTTTTGTAGTTGCTGCTGTTTGGTTATTGTTATTTAAGTGTAACCCGCAGCAGCAGCACTAACAACAACAACAACAAAGGGTAAACCATTTTGGCTTGTTAGCACCTTTACGTTTTTGTGTTGCCTTATGACTTGGTTTATTTATAATAATTTTTGATATTTTTTTGTTACCCCAAAGCATTATTTATAGCCTATATTAATATTCTTTATCTTTGGAAATATTACTTATGGTTCACAGTTGTTAGTTGCGTTAATGTTGTTGCTGTTAGGTAGCACATTTCTACTGCTACTTGAAAGATAAAATATTGTTGTTTATTGCCGCTTGATCTGATAAAGCCACCGTGCAGTAAACGTGTAAAACAACCAAACAGCCAGCCAACGAGGCACGCAAGTCACAAATCAGGCAGGCAGGCGATATCATATCCATGAACAATTCCAGAGTCCATTGCACACACAATATCTAGGTTGAGTTGAGTTAAGAATTTGATGTACATTTGATGAGGTCAGCAACGTACCCAAACCGATTCAAGTGGAGCTTTGCCAAGCGCATTGTTGTTATCAAACGGGAATCCAAACGAGTGTGTCTGCATGTGCGTGAAGTTTGGAGTGGGACTAATAGTAGCGCTCTTCATTGGAGCTGCATCTAGAGACAACGTGGCGGCAATAACGACAGCAACAACAACAACAGTGCCACAACAACTGCCACAGAAGGATTATCAGCTGTGGCAGGCAATGACAGTAAAATTCGAAAGTAATCGCGTGATTACACCTCAATTCAATAGCCAAATTATTGAAGTTTTAAAACAGTTACAAAATATTGGGATTTTATAGAATCATTTGAAGAATCGAATTCTTACTCATAATGAGCAATAATAATATTGATCTGAATTTAGACAAATTTCCAAGATTTATTTTCAACGATTTTTAAAGCCAAGGCGTCAAATCAGTGAAATATTAATAATTCTAATAGACAACTTAATGGATTTTAATTATAGAGAAATTAATAATAATTAATAATTATACTTCCTTAAAATTACACTAGATAAATTATCAATTTCATAGTTCTTTTTTAGAATTTTTAAGAGAGGAAAAGTATATTTCTCTGCAAGCACAGCAGACCAAACGTTTAGGGATATTTTATACAGTTAAGTCTGTATGATAAATGCACACCATTGCGATTTTCGATAACTGCTGAATGTGACATCGAATTTATTATGAAAAAGAGTTGATTTATATCGAGCGCGCTGCAGGGTTTTGGCAACTGACAAGTGACGGGCATGCTAAGATAAACTGACAGGTGTGGACAGCGGCTTTATCAGTGATAAAAAATAACAATTGTATGATATATGTATGGACATACGTATGTACAAACATAGTTATAGTAGGTACATGGCATGGCGCAGAGAAACCTCCGTCTAAACATTTTGGGCAAACAAAGCTTATAACTCACAACTAATGCTGAATAAATCAGAGCACACGAAGCTAAACTTGTGAACAAAACGTGCCATTGATTGCACACACATACATACATACGAAAAGTATGTTATTAGCTATACTTACTGATGGGATGCTGGCAGGGATTGGTTGTAAATATCTCTTGGAAGTACGGACTGCAAATGGCCAAAACAATTTTGTGCGCCTGCAGCAATTTGCCATCGCATGCCAGGGTGACATCAACCAGATCTCCACGGTCGTAGAGGTTTTGAAAGCCGCTAGCAATATTGTCCTGGAAGTTCTTCCAGCAAAGTTTGAACTCATCGTCCATTGCGACGCGTTGTTGTTGCCAAATTGGCGGCGTTTCCACACAGCCAACCAGCAAGTGTATTTATTTTATTTATTTGCCACGCAAAACAGTTTAATAATTGTTTTTTTTCTCTTGTTAAAATGCGGAGAAATCTAAGCAGAAGCGAGTCTGTGTTTTATTGCGGTTTTTTTTTAATGATTCTTGTTTATTTGCTTTGGGCTGTGATTTCTTGTCTCGTTCACTTTGTTGCTGAAATTCACAACTGATGGTCCAGAATGACAGGTAGAACATAAACACAAAAAATATGCAAAAGCACGCTCGCGAGCGCCAAACGCCGTCGCACTCTGAATTGTGATGCGAAAATGATTTGGTATTTAACTTTAGCAGATGTTGTATACGAATTTATTTTTGTTCACGTTCTCGCGCTCGAAACGAACCGTTTGCGTTCACAGCCACAGCCACATTGACTTTGATTTCGGTTTTAATTAACACTTTTTGATTTAAAACATTTTTATCAGAAAAGCGTGAAATGACAGCGGACGCTGTTTACGTTTCGGTTCGCTCGCCGTTGCTCAGTTGGAAAGAGAAACAACGAAAGAGAGAAACTAAAGATCATGCGCATTAGCAAAACAGCTGTTCGGTAGTGCTGTAAAACGAAAAATGTTTTGACAACCCGCGAAAAAAGGAATTTAAATAAATTCGTCATAACAACAATTTATAAATACTATTGCAGTTTCAAATACTCATGTTTATAATGATAATTATTATGCTTATATTGTGAATAAAAAAGGCCTTATTCGATTTACTTCATCGATTTTCGATATACTTTCTGGCGGAACTTTTATACGCGGGCTATAAAATCAAACAGAACTAGTCAGTCAGTGAAGATTGATAAGAGCTTATCTAAATTTGTGAATTCACCCACACGGTTTCGCCGAAGTCGACTTGGCCTGTGCTCTAAAACCGTAGAACAAAAAAAGACCCCGTAGATAACGCTGCCGTGTATAACCCACTTTATATATTTTAAAACAAAAACAAAGAAGTTCTTATCGCAAAACTGTGAGTCGTTTGCTCGTTAACTCTATGAATGTGTAGGTGTGTAGATAGATACCAATGCCAATTGGTC
Organism: Scaptomyza reducta; assembly: GCA_035044485.1. Lineage (NCBI taxonomy): Eukaryota > Metazoa > Arthropoda > Insecta > Diptera > Drosophilidae > Scaptomyza > Scaptomyza reducta. Next base: position 193,005 of record JAWNNV010000691.1, on the reverse strand, counting down.
ACCAGTTTGATTTCTCTGATTTAGTGCTTTAAAAACTTTCAACTGCTTGGAACGAACGGTTTTTTCGCTAATCTTTCTATTATTATGGGTGGTTGTTGTAGTAAGCAAAAATATAAATACTCTATCATATATTGAAATAAGTTAATATCTTATTGATTTTTAAAAGGTTCAAGTAAATCGGTGGATTTACCACCTGTGCCACCAGCTCCAGGCAAGCAACGGGCCACAACAATTCCGGAATTTCCTGGAACAAGTGCAAACACAAGCACTGGAATTACCGCATTTAGTGGAGGGGTCTCCAACAGAGCACTTGAAGAGGACTAAGAGCGACAATCTAACAATGCGACTATATATAGGAAAATTGAACTAAATATAACATTAAAGAAATATCTAAGTATTAAAGCGAATCGTTTTGCAAATATTCTGTAATAAATAATAAATAATTATTATCAATACAAATATTTTATTTAAAACCGGTGACGGGGCGCCATTTAGCGGCATTTTACAACACTTTGAACACAACTGTTGCTGACTTGAGCACATGATAAGAATTGATACTTAAAAATACTTGCGCAAAGTAACTAGTGCTACAAATAGCTGGCACTCTTACTGCACAACACGTGCGTGCCGCTCGTGTACTATTTTGTTCATTGAAAGTTTTATTAATTTTATCAAATTATTTATGAAATAAGAATAAATTTCACATAAAAATGGCAATACAAGCAAACAAGCGTAAAAGAAAACATGAAACTGCAGCCCCAAAACAAGAGGATGATGCCGAAATTGCTGTGCCAAAAAAGGTTTCGAAGGAGTCCCAAACGCCAAAAAATAAGAAAACAAAAAAGGGAAATTTAAATGCCGGTATAGCAAAGGGTGACACAAATATAAATGATGCCTCAGCAGAAGGGGACGCAATACAAGAAGAAACAAATGTTGAGCAGACAGAGTCAGAATCACCAGAGCAGGCTGAAGGCGATGAAATATCTGAGAGCCCAACAAAAAAGAAAAAGGAAAGAAAAGAAAGAAAACCCAGGAAAGAACCAAAAGATGAGGCCGAAATCAGTCCTGATTCGGGCATTGAGCCGGAAGAAACAGTTATGCATTTTCCAAACGATTTCAAAATGATGCATTTTCGCAGCAAGCTAATGGGCAATAGCTTTATAACGGGTAAGTGGAACTTTAAATAGTTTTAAGCTATTTAATTATTTAAAAAAACATTTCACAGAATTACGCCACTTCTTGTACATGTGCGAACAACGGCCGAGAATTGTGGCCAAGTATATTGAGAAGCGTGGCAAGCCGCTGGAGCTGGCCGAAGCATTCAATCGCATTGACAAAAGCAACGTGCTACATGTGGGTTATCTGTGCGAGGCACTGCAGCGCATCATTATGGAGATTCTAACCAATCAGAAGGGACACATGGAATCGGCTGTCCACGCCGGGCGTTACTTCCTTAAAATCCATGGTAGTCTGCTGGAGCAATTATTGCATTCAAAGCAGCCGAACCATCGACGCAATGCACTCAAATTGCTGACTGCCATTGTGTGTGTGGACTCGCAACTGGGACGTCAAGTTCTGAGCTCCTATGATATACTCTCGAATGTGCGCACCATGGGTGTGATGCTGTCCCATTCGAAGATTGACTTTCGCAACGAAGACACCGTGCGCAAGGCCTACATACATTTTATACTTGCATTTCTTGTGGATGGCAATGATCTGCTCATCCGTAACATCCTAGATCGAGCGCATTTAGTTCGGGAGCTTGTAAAAGGCCTGTACTATGATGACCATGTCACTGCCTGTGTGGTACTCAATACGCTGCGCCAATACGTACTGGAGAATCCGAGCATATTGAAGACAAAGAAGGTGCATGTGTTTGATGTGGAATGTTGCAAGTATTTGCGTCGCCTCTACGATTGGGAGGGTCCAGCCGGCTTAGAGGCGTGGTTCGGTGGACGTAACAAGGATGTCGTACAAAACACCGTTATGACTGATGAACGCGATGCAGTTTCCTCTGCGACTCACCAGCTGCTTCTGCTGCTATTCACCTCACGCAAACATGGCATTGCCTTCGATGCAATGAGCAACTATCGCCAGAAGCACAATAAAGTGCAGGGCAAAGTGTTGGGCAGCCTCTTTCGTCCATATGCCGATGAACGCAAAACGGAGCTTATAATCAAGACGCTTCAGGCCTGTCCAGATCTGGGCAGGCACACGGTACGCAATTTCGCCTTCCTTGTGAGTGGGTACCGTCTGCAACTGGCAGATTTACCCAAGGGCATTGACTTGCTTGCAAAGATCATTACAGCATTACCGCCCACGTCTCTAGCCGTTGCCATGGACAAAATGACATTGACCGACTTCAGCTATTGGATTAAGGAGATATGTCTGCCCATTGAGGCGCTGCTGCACATTGTTGGCAAGAATACACTAAAGAGTGATGACTTTAGTGTGCGCCTCGCCGTTAATCGCCTGCTCCTGGCCATGATGACACAGTATAGCAACTATATGGGCGCCGTTTCTCAGCGGGAGCAATCGAAACGTGCTGGAAACTCGTTGCGTAAGTTTAAGTTCGAGCTGTTGAATCACTTGCTCGTCAACTTTCCGACAATCGAGAGCATACTGTATTCACTTTACCTGAGTATACAGGATCAGAATGAGGCGGGCGTCACTGTCCTGGATCATCTTTCGGTCACACTTGATCTGATCCTGATCATGTGCAAGGAGAATCGAGCATTTGTGAACAAGACCAGTCAAATTCTGGACTATTTGGATGTACTGCGTCCACTGTATGAGACGAACTTTGATGAGCCACTAGATCCGGCTCAACCGGGACAATTTGATAAGGTAGAAAAGATCAAACTGGAGTTAAAATCGATAAAAACGATATTGCTGCTGTTTCCAAGATCGCTGCATCCGCAGGAGAAGCTGTTCGAGCAGGTGCTGCGTTCCTTTACCAAGGCCTACATGCTTGAGGATGTGACTGTCAAGACGGAGGCAGGTGAACTGCTACACAGTTTGTTCCAGAATACGGGCATGTTCGATTCATCCAACTATGAGATTGACATCTGGATGGAGGCATTAGTTGGCTTCAATGCAGAAACCGTTGACACTGTCGTATCCATACTACTAACCATATTCTCGCTGGACCTAACAAAGGTGGAGGAGCTACCCACTCTAAGTGCTGCCGAGACGGCCACCAATGTTGGGAATCTGCGCAAGCTCTTTGCCCAAATCGAACAGGGACAAACGGTGCAAGCGTATGTGGAGACACTAACGCTGAGCAAAATGATGCCGCTGCTCCTGCAAGGTGTCGCCATAGAGGCACCCTACGATGCGTATGTGGAGCTTGTCTGTGTGTTGCTATATCAGTACCATACCAAGACGGAGCAGGTGCAGCAATTGTACAACTCGCAGATGTCCAAGCACACAAAGTATATGATACAATCGAAACCAGGTCCATTGCCAGCAGAAATTGAACAACATTGGCCGCAGCTGGCGATGCTACAGCGCACGGTGTTGGAGTCCCCCCAGAAATCCTTTGATGCAATCTTCAAGGCAACTGCCGAGGACACTTTTGAACTGGAGCTGGCGGATGGTGAGAAACTGCACTTGGATGGTAGCCTGCGTAATCCGCATCGCAACATGGTATACGCACACAATTTACTCTTCTTACTCATCCGACTGGTGGAAAGCAAAAGCATCAATGCGGATCAATCGCAGTTGATAGCTGATTCCCTCATTCGACTGCTGCAGATAGCAAGTCAATTGGATGGCAAACAAACGATTGCTCAACTAGCCGAAGATGAGCAGCAAGAGCAGCAGGAGACTCACACTCAGCGACTCCTTCACTACATCTATGGCATTCGTCTGAGTCAGGTGCGTGCGACGCAGTTGCTCAGCGAGACGAGCGAAACGCAACTGCATTATGTGAGTTTCCTGCGACGCCTGACCGAACATTGTCGCAGCTTATCCAAGTTTACTAGTTATACATCCTACTACCGGCTGCAGCTGGTCATGGCTCTGGAGATAGCTTTAGATGGACCCGCCAAAGAGGCAGAGCAGCCAGCACAGCTTATGGAATGTGTCGCCCTCGTCGATGCCTTTGAGCTGAATGCCGCGGAGTGTGTACAAATGCTGCAGCTCTTCACAAGCAAATTGCAAGCAGAGGATTACCTTAAGTGCCAACATTATTATGATTTGCTTTTGCGTCTACTGCGCCGGCTTGCCCAGCTGCCGGAGCCCGCGGATTGCAGCGAGTCCATGTTGAAGCTACAAGGATATTATGGTGCATTTTGCAATAGTGCCCAAGCTGAGCAACTGGAACAATTGGAGACAGCAATGCTGGAGTTCTTAATTAGCCAGCATCATCATATGGCCAACTGCGATGAGTCATTTTTCAGCTGCTTCTTCTCCACAAGCAATCGCAAGCTGAGCAAATCCGCCGTCCGTCTGGCCTGTCTACTGCTCCAGCGAAATCCCAAATTAGCTGTGACATTTGCCCAACTACTGCCGACGCACGTGGAGCAAAAGGAGTTGATCTATCCGCTGTTAGATGTGGCATTCCGCCGTGGCTATCAGCTGGAACAGACGCTGCTGCAACGTTGCTATCAGACCTACAAGAATGGCATCCTTAAGAGCATTGAGAAGCCACAAAAAGCGGCGATCATCTATCGGGAGCATGCGAATGCGAGTGCAGCACTAATTGCTCACTGTATGCCCAAATCCGAGTGCCTGGATTACTGTCAGAAACAGCTCAAATTCGATGCTGTCGAACTCTTCCAGATGCGCGTGCTGCGCGAGATTTACAGCCAGGCCTATGACGCCAGCAAGGACGAGCAGCAGCAGGCCAAGATCTTTGTCAGCTATATCAATCTTGGTGTCCAGATGATGGCGCTGGACTTGAAGAAGCAGAGCGTGCAAGTGGACAAGCTGGAGCAGTTGGCCTACGATTGCTACAATTGGTGGCAAAGCAAGCAGGAGCAGTCCGTCCAGGAGAAACTCGACTGGAGTCGTCTGCTTAGCGCACCGCATTGGCTCAACTTCTGTCGCACCTGCCTGAAGCAGGCGATGCACATGGCTGAGGAGCAACAGCGTACGCCGGAACAGGAGCATTGCAATGGATTACTTCTCAAGTTAATGGCCTATCTCTGCGATCAACTGTACGCAGATCAAGCTGAGGACGCGGAGGAGGGAAATGCCGATGCCGGTTTGCTTTATGAGATGGCCTGCACCCATTCCTGCTGCTATGATCATCTGTTGGGCCAGCCGAGCGCTGTTAAGACGCATCTACTCCAACTGCTAGAGACGCTGGCACGCAAAGCACCATCGGCGCTGCAGGCCGCCCACATACCCGTCATCCTGGGCGCCTATCATGCCCGCCTTACAGCCGCCGATCGCTATGCACTGGCGCTCCTGGAGCACTACGAACGCTTCGATGTGGGTCTGTCCCAGTACAGGCCATTAATATGGGGCGAGAGTGCTGTGGCCCAGTATGCTCTTCGTGCCGCCGACGAGAATGAGCGTTCCAAGCTGCAGCAGCAGGAGACAAATGTTGCTCAAGTGCTCGCATTGATTGTGCGTCCAACCTGTCAATATACGATTGAGAATTTTCCCATCTGGCGCACACTGCACGCCCGGGAGCAGTTGCCCGAGCTGCAGTTTGTCAATCCTGCGAGCAAAGCCCAAAGTTTTGGTGATAATTCACTAGAGCAGCGCATTGAGCTTGGCTGCACGGAATTCTCACAGGATGTGCGGCGATTGTGTCCCAAGCGTGAGGAGGTGTACGAACGTTGCTATGATCCGGCGTTTATGCTACCGCTAATGATGCACTGCTTCGCGCCCGAATCTGTGGTGCGTGCCCAGTGGCCCGTGCAGAACGGACTGCTCGCCATGAACTTCTGTGCATTGTCGTCGTTGGACAAGGATATGCGACTGGCAGCTGCCTGTTGCCAGCAACGCTATCGCACCCACTTTGAGCTCTCGAAGTTCTACGAGAAGCCTCTGTGGACGCAGGCCTACGACAACATACAGTCGGGATTGGGAGAGTTGCGCGATTCGTGGCTGGCACAGCGTCGCCATCACGGAGGCACTCCACGGGTACCCTTGATCCCGGTGCTATTCATTGCACACAGCTTCAATTTGAGCACAGATCCCACTCATCTGTTGTACAAGCGCCTGATGATGTATCTGCAGTTAAAGCAGAGCTTCGACTTCCAGACTATACCCGAATTTAACATATTCTTCTACTCGCAGGAGCCGGAGCATCAGCAGTATCGAGAGTTCATTGTCCAGCTACTTAGCAATGGCATCAAATGCAGTGCGGATCTCTTTCTGCTGGTGTCCACCAATACATTTAAGGTGCTTCTCAGCTTTTATAGCTCCCAATTGGCCAGCCTTGACACCGTTCTCCTGCTGCTCTCTGTGCTCTCCACCTGCGTTAAGATACCCGGCGCGGTCAAGATTATGCTCCAACATGTGGGCATCCTCTCTTGGCTGCAGGGCGTCATACGCGACACACAGTTCCATCAGTTCGACATCATTGAGGGTATCATTAGCATTGTGAATAATCTTTGGTATGCTGTCGCCGCCAGTCAATCGGAGCTTGAAACAGACTACGCTCGTATCCAGCTGCGTATTCAGCGTCTGGTGTTCCAACTGCTGCCGTTACTCTCTCCACGTGTCTCCATACCGGGTATCGCTCGCTTGCTAAACGTGCTAGCCAAAACGGCCGCCAACAGTGGTCAGTATCTGGCCCTGCCCGCCCATCAATTGGATCTGCTGCTGGACTGCATCGCTCGCCACTGGCCGGAACAAATTACCAGCGTTCGATATATACGTAGCTTTGGTGGCACCTATGCCTGTCCACATAATGAATACTGCGACTGGCTGTCCAAGGATCAAAAACTTGATGTACATTCGGTTCTGGCCCTCTCCAGTGTCCGACAATTTGTCAGCGAATGGTGGAAGGCACACAATGCCCCAAAATTAGACCTCGAAAAGCAACCAACTGTAAATGTAAAAGCGTTAACTTCATAGTAATCTTTAGTTTATAGTAAGAAACAATCAAATCGTGTTTATTATATGTATTGTAGGCATACAAATGTTGATAATATAATTTTGCAATGAATGAGTTTAGTTATAAAGGGTGTTTTTTTCAGAGGTATAGAACTTGAACTAGGCAACACTTTTTTAACTGGCGGCCATTTTGTCAGCTGTTAAGTGATTTATGTTTAGTTTGGTTTGGCATTTCAACATGAATAACTGATGCCTGAACAACGCTTCCAAATTGTGCAAATTTATTTTGAAAATCATGGTTCTGTTCCAAGTACGTATGTGTCCATCCACTTTATGGAAGATTTTGCGGAAAGATCCTGGTTTGCGTGTTTACAAAATCCAACTCGTGCCAGAATTGAAGCCTCGCGATCACCTAGAAAAGCGTAGATTCGGTGAATGGGCCCAAAATAAGATTGCCGTCCATCCCGATTATCATAAGCGAATTTTGTTTAGCGATGAAGCTCACATTTGGTTGAATGTTGGATAAAGTCGTCGAAAATTGGACTACGTCCGAGCCAGCCGTGGCAGACATATGCCATAAATCATATTTAAATTATAATGCCAGAAGTTTGTCTTTCGAATAAAGTAAATTTCATAGCAATAAAAAAAATCATCTTTGTTTTATTCCATTTCAAAGTTCTATACCTCTAAAAAAACACCCTTTATTTTCTGTACGGAAATTAAATTTATCTTCACACGAAAACTAAAAGGCTTAGAATAATATTTGATTTGCAAATAAGTTATAAAAACTAAGTGTTATGCTATAATTATTGTGTCGATATAATATTGCGCATTTGCCTGATGGCTGTCACCAGCCGCGGTTCGCAGCCACTGCTCAAGCTTAGGTATTGATCTGGAGCGGCTTTGAGTAGCGTTAGGATCTGTGATAGTTGTAAATTGATGGTGAGACCAAGTTCCTCAAGCACATTCGACAAGTACTCAATGTCCACGCTGAGCTGTGTGGCCGAGGAAGCGGGCAATGTTTTGATTTGCAAGATTTGCGCCTGATACATGACACAGCATTGCTCGACGACCAGGGAGAGTAGAACGTCGGCACAGGGAATAGCCTGAGTGTATTTGATGTTGCACAGTTCCAAAGCTTGTTTTAGCAGCGCCGATGGCGAGAGCAGCAGCGGTTCCAGATGCTGTGGCAGTGTGAGCAAATACTGACCAATCTGTGTGATGCTCTCTTGTGGAGCAAAGCTAAATGTGGGCATATTAATGCCAACCGCAGTGTATGATTCGACGGGTGGACGTATGTGCGCCAAATGCACCTCGATGGGCTGCAACAATATGTTTAGCGTGATATCATGCGTCTCGGCCAGATATGTTTTTAGGGTGGCGTAGATCTGGGGAAAGATGCCAAGACTATCAGCACTTGTAGCTGCAGTTGCCTCTGCGCGCTTCTGCACATAATCCCCAATATTAGCGAGGAGCTGCTTGTGTGTTGCCGGTTCACAGGTCTGATAGATGGTAATTTGATTCGCTGCAGCTGGGTGTTGCAGACGGTTCGCCAAGTTGGCCATGCGTGTATGAAGCATCTGTTCAAACTGATGCAGTTGCAACTGGAAATCGGTAAGGCATTGCAGCTGTGACATGGTATACTGCAGTAATGACCAGTTCTCACTACGCGCTGTGTTAGTTGCTGCTGCACTGCTGCCACCGCCGCCGAGGCTTAGGCTTAGCTGACGCTGAGTGCGACTAAAGTTCTCCAACTGACGCTTGAAGATGCCATTGAGCACCGTGATGAGCTTGCACAGTGCCAGATCATTGGTTATGGAGGCGCAACGAGAGCAGGCTTGATGCAGCCACTCATACAGTTTACGTGTGCTGTCCTCCAGATGTCGCACGGCATCGCTTGGTGTTGCTTGATTGGAGAGCAAACGATCCACTTGCGTCGATAGTTGTGTTTCCTCCAGTCGTGGATATTGCTGTATAAATTTATGGAAATATTCAAAGATTGCTTCACCCAGCTGCCGATTTAATGCGTTCGACAATTTAATTTGTGATTGCTCCTGTGTTGTGCTCAGATGGAGCACAAAGTTTTGATTGGCCTGTGCATACTGGCCCAACAGTTCTAGGCGCTCATTGGAGGTCTTCAGCAGCTGTAAAATGTGGGCATCGCGTGTGGGCTGCAAAGCTGGCATAAGTTCAGCGATGACGAGGAATGGCTGTGACTGAGCTACTTCCGACGAATCATCATTGGCAAACAGCTGAACACACCACTTGAGCTGGCGTTGACAGTGATCCAAGAGTTGGTCGTAGAAGAGCGTTAGAAAATTTTGTTGCGGAGACTGCTGAGACTCAGTGACCTGGAGCTCTAGCGTTTGTTTCCACTGCTGCTGCAAAACGTTCTTCTGAACAGCACGATAATATTGCAATAGTTGCGGCAATCGCTGAATGCTAGCAAAGATTTGCACATGCCGCTGTGCCTGCTCCAGATTCGATTCGGCAAAGCACTGCACCAGGCTAGGTGAAGCCATGGCTTCCAAACGGTTCTTAAAGTCCTCCACCTGTGTTTGACGTTCCGCATGTCCCGGCAACTGTTCCTGTGCCTGCAGCGACTTTTGCAGAGCTGTCAACTTTTCGCAGACACCCTGTAAATAAATGATAGTGTCAGTCGTTTATAGATTGCCGAATGTACGGTTAAGGACCTTCATATCGTTGCGTTCGAAGCAGTCTTCTAATTCGGACAACAGGTTACCCCAACCATCAGACTCCTGCAGTGATTCTTTGGCTGCTTGTAGCTTGGTTTGCAACGTATTTAAGCGTTCCAGTGAGGCCATGCAGTCACCTGTCTCTTCTTGCACTGCTGCAACTTCTTGACGCATAGCGCTCATTTTTTGCTGCAGCATTGCAACATCGCTTTGAAGTGTTGCCGCCTCCTTGGCAATGCGTGGCATGCTGGCCACCACCTGCTGGCTGGACTCCTCGACGGCATAGTTCACCTGCTGCACGTAGAGTTGCAATTTAGCCACGTAGCTTTGTATGAATGCAGTGGCTGCTGTGCTCTCTTTCTGATCATTTTCTTCAGTATACTTTTTGTAGTTTGCATTAATCCAATCAGCGGCAGAGAAATTCGACTCTGACAGCGCCGAAATATCCATTATTACCACAGATATAATACAAATTTAGTGCTATTGAAAATTAACCAGGCTTATAAGTTACAGCTGTTTAGTTTGCAGTGTTGGCAACAATCGCATGTTTTTTTCTATCGTTTACAGCACTGCTTTATTTCGCATTGATAGTTTCGCATTTCGTGTTATTATTATTGTTGCCACTGATAATGCGAAAACAAACTATTGGAAACATATTGAATAATATTTGTAATAGTGCGAGAAAACTGTGCTGAAAAAATTCTTAACAAGCTAAAAAAACAGGAGTAATAAAATATCTCGGTTGACGCCCGCAGAAACGAAACACATACATAAACAGATGTAGATATTTAAGTCTTAAACAACGATTTGTTTAAAATTTAATGCTGATGTTTATATTAGTTGGTAAAACATGTCAGTTGCCAAACCCGATGATCCGTGGCAAGTAAAAAACAATAAGAGTGAACAGAAAGAAAACTGCCACACCGAGGTAATTGAAAAGTTTGAAGATAATTTCAACCCCAATAACGAGGAGAAAATCGGCGATAACGAAACAATAAGTAATGCTACAAACTTCAAACGATTGGAGCCACTGCCAGACTCGGCAAACTACTTGCAATTGCTAGGTGAGTAAAAAAATCATAACGTTTTCAAGATATTTGTGTCAATATTGTGTTACTTTTATACACACGTAGAGCAAAAACTACAAAAAGTGCAAAAGGGAAGTAAATTGTTGGACTCCCTGCAGGAGAAGAAAGAGGATTGCATGCGAACGCTGCTGGCCTCTGACGGTGGTGTGCCAGCAACAACACTCGAGGAGCTGTTTGTGTTTGATACGCCCATCGAAAGCGGCCGCTTGCATCGGCACATCCTTCCTGTGCAGGCGGTTACACTGGGTGAAACATTACAGATAGTCAAGTACGACGCTCTCGAAGATCAGACGGACGACGAACAGGAAGAGCATCAGCAGACGGACAATCTGGATAAGGAAACCAACTAGAGCATCATACAATGGATTCGACGTTTGGCAATGTGTTTCTGTTTCTCACTAACTTGGCGTGGAAGAGTCGTTTAACCATACCAGTGCTAGTGACGACAGCTTTTTTAGTTATGGACATACGACTGCAGATTGAGATTAATATAGAAACGGGACAAGTGGTAGGTAATCTACCTTGATTGCTGAATTAATGTATAACTATTTTTTTTTTATCATAATACAGAACGCCAGCGATGATGGCGAGGCTTTTGAGGAAAATTTGGATGAGGAGAGTGTTTACTCGGATGAGCTCGAGGACCATAGCGAGTACAGCATCGGAGATGGCAACAGTAGCATTACCTCTCGCTACAGCGTCGATAACGATGATGATTTGGGCTCGGAGTACGATAATGAGAATGATATCGAAGCTTACTATGTCTACGACGGGCACTTCTAACTAGACGTCGAATATATATAAATTTGAATCGTAAAGACATGTGTATATAAGATATTTAATACTTTTAGACATACATGCATGCATATAATCTCCTCCCCCCAGCATACGTATTTATGTATTTCAGTGTAATCACAATATATAACCAGTTCTCAAGCCAATTAATTGACTTTGCACATTTATTACTTTCGTTCACATGTATAGCTTGATCAATTCGTCGCTAACCGCCGATGGCGTCAGTATGCCCAGATCGGTAAAGAGTAGCGTAATATATGCAGGTGGTGTGTAATCGACCAGCGGATGCACCTTTGAAACATCATTTAAATGCTTGCGCGAGTACTGAAAATTAATAGAAATATCGAGTATAAGAATGTAAATCAAGTTTTGCACGTTATCGCTTATCATACCTTGTACTCGTTGGGTAGATCTCTTTGATTTAATGGGTAAAGGCGAGTGAACTTAAAGCTCTCAGAGAGCACATAAAATGGTTTCTTCATCTCACGCGCACACAATGCCATCGTGTACGATCCAATACGATTAATGATGCCACCGCTCTCCACGACTGCCTCGGCGCCGACCATAACAAAATCAACCGACTCCATCACATAGCCGGTGGCAGAGTCTAGTATAAGAGTGCAATCAATGCCTGCCGCTTGCAATTCTTGCACCATCTCTTCACTACAAAACAAATACATGTCAAATAAATACTTGCGACTTATGCTTCCTGTTTGTTACCTACCCAGAGTTGCCTACCCCACCCTGTGTCACAAAGACGTGAAAGGTCTTCTTGTTCTGCGATGCTGCGATTAGTGCTCTGAGGACGACGCGTGAACGCGAGTGCGTGAGGATGCGACAGCCATCGCTAATGAAACGTTGTGCCTGTTGTGAAATGACTTGACGCGAGTTGAGCAATTTGGTAAGGAAGATTTTTCCTCGATTTAACATGATCTGCCGGCACTCCTCCATGTGTTTGTCATCCAAGCTCAATGTTATAAAACGACAAAAGAGTTCTCCGGCAGACACGATGGCAGCAATGGAAAGATCCGTGTTCCGCATGGCTGCGACAGCCTCACGCATCGTGGTGTGCAGGATATGAATGGTGCCAACTGAAAGTGCGTTTTATAATATTATCAAATTTCCAGATGTATATGTGAGTACATTACATTGTTTTTTTTCCAAAATCATAAGCAAAGTTTTAATTGCTGCTATGCCAGAAGACATGTCTTTGTCATCTTCCTGCAGCTGCAGAAAGTATTTTACTACATCTGAAAAGTTGGAAAGTTTAAATACCAATAAGTATGAAGAAGTTCAAGCTTCTTACCAAATTCTTCGGCAGATTTTGTAATTTGTGGCATTTTGAAAGTCGGACTGCAACTGTTGTTCCTCGTTGTCAACAAATGTGTTTGGAACAGCTGTTTTAGTGGCGTGGGGTCAATACACGTATCAACAGGCTGAACATGTCGTCTACAAAAATGCATTAAACAAAGAAAATTCTGCGGCTCATGAAGCATTGAAAACTATTTAGCATATCTTAAAATGTGGCTACTTTTAAATATTTTTTGTGATAGCAATGATGATGTGAGTGCATTTTCAGCAGTTCCTTTTTTCCAGTGTTGCTGTAGAAGAACATTTGGCCAGTTAGCCAACACTGTGAACCGGGCCGAAAAAGTAAACAATTGAGAACAGTGGCAAATGTTATTTTGTTTTAATTTTGTTTTTTTTGGCATAAAATCTACTCAAAATTAACGGAATATGCATTAAACTAGACTTGCCGTGTCAATTAATTGTCTAGGGAGCCGACAGCAGTTTTATTAAATGCGCGTAGTTACCGTTTAGTTGGTGGACGACGAGCGATAATGTTTAAACTCGAGTCCTATATAACACCAATTTTGCTAAACTACGTGGCGAAATATGTGAAGAACTTTCGCGACGAAGATGCACAGGTGTCGCTGTGGGAAGGCGAGGTGACGTTTCACAATCTTGACTTGCGATTGGATGTGCTCGAGCAGGAGCTGAATCTGCCAATTGAGCTCGTCTCAGGCCATATACACGAGCTCTCTATTCAGGTGCCGTGGACAAAATTAACATCAGAGCCGGTGCGCATTGACATCAATACGATTGAGTTTGTCGCTAAGCTGCCTAATGAAGAGACTAAGCAAAAACGCGCCAATGATCTGCAGGAACAGCGGCGTAAACGCACCTCAGAGGAAGCCGATGAGCAGCAAGCTGGAACCGCTATTAGTTCGGGAGTGGTCAACAAGATCATCAACAACATCAATTTGCAGTGCCATAACATCATACTTAAGTATGTCGAGGATGACATTGTCGTCTCCATGAATGTGCAGTATTTAAATTTCTGTGCCGCTGACGCGAAATGGCAACAAACCATGGTGGATGTTAATCCCGTTAATGTTTTTATGCGCAAGCTGCTCCAGGTATCGGATTTAACCATTTGTCTAGATAAGCGCAACACAGCCGGCCGTATTGAGGTGTGCCAGGAGCCAGTTCTCTATCGCTGCACACTGGAGGTCCGTGTGCTTCGTAAATATAACGTAAACACCCTCAGCACTTCGAGCACAACACGGATTGGCGTGTTCACTAAATCACTGGACATCAATGTATCATCAATGCAGCTGCCGATGGCCATGAGGCTGGTAAAAATCCTGCTTGAACTCAAGCCCGGTAAAGTGGAGGATGATGTCTTCAATTTGGATGAGCCAGTGGAATTTGCTGATGTTGTCAGTTCTCCGGCGACTCCAAACAATGAAGCGTCTAGCTCAATGTTCCGGCGGGCATGGAATTTGTTGCCCAGCTTTGATCCTACCCCAGCATCTACATCCGCCGATGATCCAATTGGCCATAGCTTCGATATGGGTGTCTATGCGGAAGAGTTAAACTTTATGCTCAAGAACTCGGAGCTAATAACCGACCACGCGATGGGTGGCATCAAGCGCATACGCTATACTCCAATTCTGCGCATTAGCTTAGGTGGCATATACTATGAACGGTCACAACTCAAAGAGAACGACTGGACGAATGTTAGGGCGGGTCTGTCCAGCATGTGTATGGAACCTCTGGGCGTCTATCGCAGCGATGATCCCATGGATCGCAGTCTAGTTGACACAAAAGAGGTAATACCGTCCATTTAAATTTAATCTATGCTTCATATTTTTTGTTCCTCCTCTTTTTGTTTTTTTTTGGTTGTTTAGTTCCACAATGAGCGCGCGTTTATCGACAAGAGTCTCTTTGATGAGCAATATACGTTTGCGGATCGAACGTGGTGCAGTAGCAATCATGACGACTACTTTGCACGCAACACCGACGAGTATATGCTCTTCCGAAGTCCAGTTCTCGCCTTTGACATTGTCGAGTGTCGGTCTCCGTCGCCTATCAAAAGCCAGACATCGGAGCCACAGTTGAAAGATCCGGGCCTGCGCGTCAAGTATCGGGTGCTGTCGGCTGGCATAACATTTCATTTTTCGCAGTCGTTTCTTCAGGTTAAAAATGTAATTAGTGATTTATTGCGTCCTTACGATTACACAGGATATCATGCAGAGTACGAAAAAGAAGGTTTCAGATCTCCGGTGACCAAGGACCAGGAATACAAAAACGTTTACATGACCTATGCGGACTCCGAATATCTTATTGGCTTTATGCCAAAGTGCAATTACAAAATCGAGTTGCGCGACATGGCCATAAGGTTTTACCCTCGACAGCAAATTGATGATAGTTTGTCGGCCATCAATCAGCATCGACTGACTACCACCGTCAACCAATCCCTGTTACCCTATCTACATGTAAAACTATCCCTGGCCGAAGGTGTCATTTGCGGGCCAGCGAATCCACAGCGCCTAGTCAAGATTATTACACATCTGCAGGATAAACCACGCGAGATAATTGACTCTTGCTACAATACCTGCAAATTTAATGTGAAAAACCTGACTGTAATGGCAGTCAACACGACACCGGAAATGGGCAAGGCGAAGCTTTTACATATACCCAGCATGCATGTGCAGTTCAATCAACTACTTCTACCCGAATATTGGCGTCTGAATTTGGCTGCCCTGGAAACAGCAGAGATACAAACAGAGCTAGTTAATCTGGAGTTCTCCAAGCGTGAACTGGTGCTGGTCAGTAGTATTATACCCTTGATACTAACCTACGATGGCGCACAGCTGGGTGTCCTTGCCAAGTTGGTAGCTCAGGCGAACGGGTCCTCTGATGTGATTCGGCTGCAAACGTTAATTACCAAAATACGTTTTAACTATCGGAAGTATCACACGCATCTGGCCTTGCTGTTCTCATTGCGCAACCTCAATGCTGATGTCTATCACACAATGATGAATATACGCAACGTGGTTTTATCAACAAATAAGGGTATTCTCAACAAGTGGCTAGAGCTTCAAATACAACTTCCCCTACCGGAATCCAAGAAAGAACATGAAAACAAACCCGCAACAGCGGTCTGTCTATGGGTTGAGTCCTTTCGTCTGACCTTGGATATTTATCTACTTCAGTTTCTTAACTCTTTCGTAAGCCTCGAGCCGTGTGCTGAGAATGGTAAGTGCTAGACTTTATGTGTATGTATATGTCTATTCATTTATCCTTTCCATTCTTTGCAGGTATTGAATCCGACTTTGATACGTTTAGTCAATCGGAAAAGCAAAATTCGTTTTCGTCCGTCTCCCTTACATCGTTGCCAAAACTGACGCAAAGTGAAACAAATTTCCGTCGCGTAAGCCGCTCAAGTAGTCGAAAAGTATCCATCCCTGCAGAGACGATACACGCGAGTTCTGAGCGAGATGAGAAGCCTGCCACACACGCAGAATTTGTTAAGGAGCCATCTATAACCGACTCAAGTGAAACAACGACGGGTATCGATTTGTTGCCGCTAATGAGGCAGTTGGGTACAATAGTTGTGTTCTTTGAACTGGCCAAGGCTCGGATCGATGTATGCGAGGTTATGCTGCGAAAAACTAGCAAAGAAGTGGCTGTGGAGTTCACATCCATTCGATTATTACGGTTGCGAATAAAGTCAAGCAACGGCGACGATGTTGTTCGCGGCAACATACGCACCATCATTACGGTGGCTAACACTTCGGATGTGTGTAATTGGGTCATGGAGTTGAGTGATTTTTATGTGTGCTATCGTCGGGAAGCCGAAACTGAGATGATTCTTGAACCGGTGCGGACAACAATTATGCTGGCACTAACCCACAAGGAAGTCGAGATGGCGGCGCCGTCGAAGAAACCTATAAGCAGTTTTTATGATGATAAACTAATCGAGACTTCAGCAAAAAAAGTGGATTTTCAAAAAAAAACTGAAGCAGACGTTGTTGAGACCGATAATTTGCCAGGCATATTCTCAATTAATGTGCACGTTGACATGTCAGCAATAAACATTTTTGGCCGTCACGTAAGTAGTTATTTTCAGCTGACTTTTCATTTCGGGATGACTATATTATTTTTTTTTATTATTTGCAGGTTAAACTTTTGCATGAACACTATACAATAATGTATGCAATCTATAGATCGCTGTGGCTGCCAAATGATAGTCAATGCCCTGAAGTCATACGCAATCAAGGTTTAGAAATTCACACAACTAGTGCACAAAATTATCCAATTATAAAAGAGTTTCTGGACCTGGATCCCAATATTGAGACACCTTCAAAGCACCCGAGTAAGCTTGCTTTCTAATACATATATCTATTTACACGATGCTAAATTGCTCTTATTTGTAGTTGAGCAACCCAAAGCGTCGTTGATATTCTTTTGTCAGTGGACTATTCCTCGCATCTCTTTGGAAGTGGAATGCTTTTGCGAACACAGGAAACGCAAGATATTATTAAGCTTTGAAGATCTTCTGCTAAATATGGATAGGCATGAGGATTTTACAAAAATAACAACCAAGGTGGAGAACGTCAGCTTAAACTACTATGAGGCGATCGTCTTAGGTGAATGGGAGCTGATGGAAAATTTTCATATTAAAATGCTGGGAGATAGTACAAATTTGCCACTGATCAGTGTCGTGAGTACAACTGTTAGTCTCCAGGATTTGTATACTAAAATTGGTGTTCGCAATCTGGACAAGAAACGTCGCACAATTTCGGAACTCATAATTGACGTGCAGCCCATTGAAATGATATTAGATCTGGAATGTATTACCGAGTTCTTGATTTCACAATGCGAAGTGCTGGAGATATTGCGCTCCGATTATGGCAAGCATTTTAATACAGTTCAACCTCAGAAAGCCAGCATAACCACAGTGCAGGATCTGCCAATTGTACATCTGAACAGTAAGGGCATTTATATCTATAGTCCAATGGCGACAACAAAAACGTGCTGCAGCGTTCTTTTGCTGCGGGTTAGTTTGAAGAATTCTTGAAAAGGGAAATGATAATTAAAAATATTGTATTCTTCGACAGGTTGAGAGTATTAAGCTGACTCCGAGTGTGGAGAATCCATTGGTCCGTCAACCCATTCGCCAGGATATCTACAACAAAGCCGCTGAGCTCAACATGCTGTGTACTCCGGGTGCACTTGTTGAGGATCGCCAGTACGAACTGAGTGTGCGACAAATTTCACTCTCATCGGGCAATTGGCTGGAAACGCAACAGTATCGATTGGCGGAGACGCTGACAAATAAGCATAGCAATCCGGCATTGGAATGGAACAGTCAGTCGCGTTCTACCGAACTGGAGTACATGGACATATTCAAGGACTTTGATTTCATCACTGTCTTTGCACCAACCATAAGCTATGATCGTTATCTGGTTTGTGGCGAAAGTGTCGAGTATAATTGTGTGACGGATTTTGTAGCGACGCTTAACACACACCAGATTAACCTAATGTCCTGCATAATAAAAAACCTGAAGCGATTAAATAGGTATGTTTCTAATATTCCTCTTGCAAACTGAGTACATAAAATCGTATACGTTTTAGTATTTTTGATGAGTCCTGTGCCAAAAACTGTGCACCGTTGGAGACTATTTCCATAAAAGCCCCAAGTTCGGCTTCGTCAATAAGTAACGTTAATGAAAAATTTCCGCCGGCACATCCAAAAAAAGGTAGATTAGAGGTATCTTCATCTGCCACGAGTGATGCGCGTTTAGGTTCCTGTCAGAGCGACTCGGGAATTGCCTTAATCAGCAAAGTGCTCGGTGCAAAAACTACACAATTCACGACGCAAGTGGCACGTGCAGCCGTTCGACACAAACTTATCTATCCGCGCAGCGTCTCCTTTGTGGCAGGCATTTTTTCATTGAGAATCTACGATGTGTTAGAGCTGGAGGACCAGATGATGCTGAGGCCTTTGTTTCTAGTGACCATATCACAGCCTAGTTTCATGGCAACGCAAACCTTTCGTGCAGCCATTACGCAAGCTTCAGTCTTTAACTTTAACATACACATGGCCAAGTCCGAGACCGAGCGTGAGTTTGTCAGCTATAGCGAAGCATTAAGTTGTCAGTTTACCGAATCCATCTTCGACACACAACCTGGCACATTAGGCAGCTCGGGCATTCCACCGCCGCTGCTCACCGTCAAGAAGCTTATCGATCGCAGCCAACAGGTCGAAGTGGACATTGAAGTGCGCAAGCCAATGGAAATCAACCTATGCGAAGGCAGCGTGAAATTGCTTGCTAGCGATTTTATAAGCATGTATGCCTTGCTCCAAGAAACACCATATTTCCCACAACGCAGCGAACGGCCAGTTGTGAATACTACGCCCTTGCGCCAACTCAAGCTGCACTGTTTCAATGCGGATCGCTTTAATCTGACCTGTGATCGACTCGCAGTCAATTTCTACGATGAGGCTCACACATATAGCTGCTCTGCTGTCTGTCTTGATTTCAATGCTCACGTCAAGTTCAGCGCACGACCGCAGAAGGCATCCATTAAGTCGACTTTGGGCTCTATCTATGTGCAGACAGGCGACAAGATATTTCTGCATCCGCTTCTTTTCCGCCTCTCCGCCGATCTTCTCAGTGAAACGTGGTGTGATCAGCTGCTGACTAGCATCACCCTAAAGGTAAATGTGCTGCATGTAGATGCCAGCATTCTGAACATTGTGCACCTGCGTAAGGCACGCGAAGGTCTCGATAATATTACGACACATGTGAATCGCGAGTGGCAGCATTTCCTTCAGAACCGGCCCATGCTGGGTAAGCCTCCGGAGGTGCCCCCAGTGCAGCTGCTACAGTTTACACCCTCCCAGGCCGAGATTGTGCGCTCCAAAATGGCGCAAAAACCTAAAGCGGAATTTTATCAGGATGATTTGCGGTGTGTATAGATATATATATATATTAGTTTTGTCGTATAATTACTAAATTAATTACTTAATTAATTAATTGCAGAGCTGGCGCTTTTCAGTTTGTCTATCTAAATACCGATACAATGCTACCGATGCCCTATCAGGTGCAGATTATTAAAAAGAACTATGGCATCATTTGTTGGCGTTATCCACAGCCACGCCAGATGAGCAGCATACACATATATCCTGTGCCAATGCCGGTAAGATCATCGATCTTTCATTTACTATTTTAATGACCTTACATACGTGTCCTTTTTGTGTGCAGGTCGAGAATCCGATACATATCAAGTGCCGCATGGAATATTTTAGTGAGACACATGAAACATTTTTGCATTACTGTGATTTTGAGCTCTCGGAGATAACAAGCAAGAAATTGACACAGCCCGAGCGCATTATAAGCGCCAACATTTGGCGGGTTGTAATCATGCAGTCGCTTATCTCCGTCGATGGGACTTGCTTCGATGCAGAGGAGGACGAAGAATTGCAATCGGTGAGCGTAAAGAATATAATGAATTTGCCGAAAATTATTAAACATATCTTACTTGCCTCTTCAGATCGAAAGCAGTCAAGTTATGCAGGATTTTAAGGGAAAGTTTGATAATGATTTTATATTGCATCCCAAGGTTCTAGTTGGTTGCATGCGTATTGATACCACCTTCCTGGCAACACAAGTGCCAAAGCTTCAGGTGCTTCTTTGCTGCCAAAATATAGAACTTAACTTTTTGAATCAGCCAGATGCATCGGATGTTCTGCCGACGCGTCTGCAGAAATATAGCTTAAAACGCACTACGGAAATCTGGCAGACATTTCTAACTGTACACGTGGACGATCTGCAACTGCATACGTCGATCTTTACGCGCACCAATTACAGCGCCGAGTTGGATTTTCGCAGTCGCATCAAATGCCTTGATTATGGCTTCCTCAACATGCTTGACATCATGGAACCAATGAGCTTCCATAGCTACTTAAGTTACAACGAAATGCAGCGATTGCTGCAAGCCAACTTCTTGCTAGACAAATTGCGCTTCAATTGCAGTTCGTGTGTGATTCACACGCTGCTCTGTGCCAAGCAGCACTGGAAGGAGCTCTTGCAGCAAAGCAACGTTGTACACACCCTGATGCCCAAATGTGTGATTGCCAATCGTTTGCAGACGCATCTTACTTTTGGTCAGACTGGTACGGGAGAGCGTATCTCTCTAGTGCCAACAGAACTCCGCCCTTACTACTTCTGCAGCGACGTGCACAGCCAGGAGTTGACGTTTTTCATAAAAAATCCTGAGACTAATGAGGTTGATGTCAGTGATTCTGTGCACATTGCCCTCAAGTTTGATGATGACTATATGGTGCATCACTTGCGCATTGGACAGCGATGCATAACGATTAAGCAACGCAAGTTGTCCGCCACACAAGTGTATGTCCTGATCAAGGGTCAAATTGAGATTGTGAGCCTGGTGCCGTTTGAGCTGCTTACCGAGTTCCGAGCCGAGGGCATACAATACGATGAGCAAGCTCCAAGTCCGGTGGCCCATTTGCTTGCTGAGAAGGGACGCATCTCCTTATATTATGCGGTGGTGCGCAATGTGGATATCACAATGCGGTTCGTTACTTAGTTGAATCTGATTTTAAATGTAAGTTACAAATCCTGCCCTTTTTACAGTCTTAAACTAGGCTCTGGTCATGGCAAAGGACGCACCGGTGACATCCCGTTGAAGCCCAACAATAGTCTACCTTGGCTTGTCAAAGTTCCAACTTATTTGCCGCAACAGTTTATCAGCTTGTGGGTGCGTATTTTGCGCGAAGACATTGATGTAAAAAGTGTGGATGACTTTAAGCCCCAAAGAATACTCGTGAGTATTTGGCCAATCTTTGAGATTTGCAATTTACTAAGCTGTGAGTTGCAAGCAACGGAGAGCACCACCGAGGAGCACTTTGCCATTCCCGGCGAGGGTGCAAGAAAGGCGTTGAGCACAGCCACAACACATTCCACCGAGCATTGTGTGAAATTTGAATTTCCGTAAGTATTTGCTATAAGTAATTATAATCCATCTTGTAAATTTATCATTGAATTGACTTTAGCTGCGCCCTTGGTCCCGATTCACAAAGCGTCTACACGTTCATGTTAAAGTCAATGGATTGGCACAAGTTCTTCCACTTTGAGCCGGCAGACTGGACCATTGAGAGCACGCTGCATAAGCTGGGCAAGAAACCGCCTCTTAAATGGCCGCTAAATGATGCTGAGGAACTGCGTATGCAGCGTCCTTTTGAGCTGCTTAACATGCTGGACGTTCAGTACCGGGTGCAGGCAACCCGTGAGTTCTCCTGCACGCTGGGACTAGAAATTGCCGCCTGGGCGATGTTCATCAACGACACCGGTATGGATGTAAGCATCTGTTTGGCCACTGAGGGCGGTCGCTACCAGATCCGAGCTAATTGCCTCGAAATGCTGCCTGTGCTGAACAGCCCCTTCACTATCGATGTGCCGTTTGGCTCCAATTGGTTACCCTCTATGTCCATTTGCTTAGAGAATCAAACGCGGCCAACATCTACCGGACGTAATGTTCTCTTGCGCGCCAATTCCTTTGCAGACATTGTCGTTGTGCGTAATGAAGATGTAATACGCATGATGCTCGACTATAAGCTGGAGGATGGACGCCGTGTTTTCAAGTTGCGCTCCAAGTTTGTTATTGCCAACTTTACGGACGTGGAGCTGTATGCCCTGCCTCTAACCATGGATCACAAAGAGGCCTCTGGACGCAGAGACGTTAGCTCTCTAGACTTTGCCAAGAACATACGAAAGCTTATATTCGTCACAGCAAATCGTAATGCGTAAGTAATTTTATTATAGTTTAAATACGAATGAAAATCAATACTTAATTTCTTGCAGAAGCATTGGCACCACCATTGAGTTGTTTCACGATCTGAATGCTCGCAAGTCAAAGCACACCAACGACACTGCTTTTGTGTATTTTGTATGCTTTGTTGTGAGCGGTCATCAGGACATATCCATTCCGATTCCATTAACACTGCCGTTCACACGTCGCTGCTTCAGCCTGCAAGATGGAAGTGATTCCATTCCTCTTATGATTACATTGATTGAAAAGGACAATATCTACTATCTGAATGTGTTTAGAGATACAGCGCCTGCCATTATAATTAGAAATAATACCAGTTTAAAATTCGTTGTGGCACAAACAAGCGCCTCGGGCAATAGCAATGTGACCTGCACCACACCCGAGTTTGCGGGCAAAAACTTTGAGTGGAATCAACTAATATCTCCATATAGCAAGTGCTACTACACTCCACCGCAAATGTATGCCAACTTTCCCGATGTGGAGTTCACCATATGCAACCTTTCCCTAGCTCTTTACAATGGTGGGTATAATAACCAATATAAATTAAACTTTTAATAACTTTACCATCACTGCTTTCAGAGGATTCCACTAAAAGCAAGATAATGTGGTCCAAGCCAATACGCACAGATAAATCATGGAAGAAGTTTATACATGTACCCAACCATGGTGATATCAAAGTAGTGATCTGTGATAAACATCGGGAGATACGCTTCAATATCTACTATATAGCACAACAACTAGAGTTTTCCGTCAAAGACCTACGCTCACGTCTAAATCAGCCAGAGGCTTCACAACCTCAACTTCTGGAGAACGGTAAACAAAAACCAACGGAACAGGAAACATCTGATCCAGAGCCAGATCGCAGAGCAGAGGATTGCATTCACTTCAGCGATTCTTGCGAGCAGGCTCTTAAGATCTCGGTGCGTTTGTTCATCAAGAACTTAGTGTTCAGCCTGCAATCGAATGATCGGCAGCGAGATTATCTCAAGACTGAGGTATGCAACATGTATGCGGATGATGTGATGTTGGCATACGATGATAATGATGAACTGCGAGAGCTGCACCTGCAGTTGCCCAATCTTCAAGTGGACAATCAACTCTACTCCAGTGGCAAATACGACTTCCCTGTGCTGCTGTGCGCCCAGGAATTATACAAGCGTCACTCCTGCCTACCCCAGGTCTATGACTTGGATGCTCTGTATCAGCGTCAAGCGCAACGTGTGCCCACATCCTTGCTGACCTTTGTGTTTTATCAGGATGAAATGCAGCTCCGGACTGTGCAGTGCCAGCTGCAACCACTGCGTGTTTACATTGAGGATGCGTATTTAAATCAGCTGCTGGACACGCTGGTCGAATGCGCTCCCTCCAACTGTGTCTACACGCCGCCAATCGAATATGAACGCATACAATTGGCTGAGGGGCAGACCTGCTTGCCGGATCAGGTGGTTGCACAGGCTTTGTATATTGCAGAGCCTCTGCGTCTTAATAATTTCATTGTGGAGCCACTTAGTCTGTTGCTTTCGGTGCACACATCCTCACGACTGTACATTGCCTTGGATCACTCGCCGTTGTCCTTCTCCCGCTATGAACGTCAACAGATTCTGACAGTGCCATTGCGTTTTGGACAATCCCTGGGACTGCACTATCTAAGCGGAGCAATCTTTGGCGCCGGCTGGGTTGTGGGCTCTCTGGAAATCCTCGGTAGTCCCAGTGGCTTAGCTCGCTCATTTACCACTGGATTACGGGACTTTATTTCAATGCCCGTGGAAGGATTGTTTCGTGGTCCCTGGGGTTTCGTAGTGGGAGTTACCCAAGGATCGGCATCGCTGTTGCGCAATGTGACGGCGGGCACAGTGAACTCGGTAACCAAGCTAGCCGGCTCTGTGGCACGTAATCTCGACCGTCTTACGCTCGACTCGGAGCACATTGAGCTGACGGACGCACGAAGACGTGCACGTCCCCAAGGCTTTGCTGACGGTTTGACTCAAGGTTTGACAGGATTGGGTATCAGTTTGCTGGGTGCTGTTGGCGGCTTGGCTCATCATACGCTAGAGGCTCGCAATTCCGTTGGGGTACTAACGGGTCTGACTAAGGGCATTGTGGGAGCTTTTACTAAACCCATCAGTGGTGCTGCTGAAATGCTGGCATTAACAGGACAGGGCGTGCTCCACACGGTGGGCTTCAATGCTATGCCACAGCAGGTGGAGCCAAGTGTGACGCGTAATGTGGCACTGCATGCTAGTTCCTATCGCATCTGGCGTTTCCTCCCCGAACAATTGTGCAACGATCAGATATTGTTCTTCCAGGAGATCACGTTGATGCTGAAGGGGCAACTGCGTTCGGCCCTGCTGTTTCTTACCTCAACTCTGCTTGTTATTATGGAGCGACCTGGCGATGATCTGACATTCATTTTACCCGTGCTAAAGGTCGAAGTGCTGTCAGATCGCGAGGACCCCTCCAAGATGTATCTAAGTCTTAAGCCAGAGAAGGCTGATGATTTGGAAGGCGTAAGTAGAAAATATTTGCTTTTACATGTATGTATTATATTAACATTACTACTTTTCAGCAAATTAAGTATACCAATGAACGAATTATTGAATTCTTGAATGCATCTCGTGCTCATTTATTGAAAAACGATTCGTTGAGTGATTTGCTGCAGCTGAACGATCATGATCAGGATGATCTCATACGCCGAAGAACACAGTGCATCTTCTACATTAAGCCAAATATTGGTCAGCATCTAATGCACTACTTAAAGGTCATCAGCCAAACACAGTGAACCATCCCACCACCCTTACCATGTACAGAACTGTATTGTTAACTAGATGCATACATATATTTTATTCCATTAGTCCTAAATGCGTCCAAATGTGTCCCTAGTGCAATCTGCGCATCATTCCGTGAAGTATTTTAAATTTCTGTCAACTTTTCTTTTATGCCAAAAAACCAAACAAACTAAAGACAATGTGCTAAATTCTAAGCAAAGTAAATATTTTTTTTACCACTTTTGACTATTTCGCTTACCTTATTCGGGGGGCAATAAAAACCAAATTTAAACTCTTTCTATATATATTTTTTTTTATCTGTTTGGATTTGTCAGCTTTTTGTAAAGTTTAAGTTGAGCAACAAATCATCAAATTGAGTTTGCCTTTTCGGAATTTCCGCTCACGTGCACCAAAGGACAATGTCTTCGTCGCGGAACATTGAATGTGCATGCCAATGCCGCTAGACTCAATTTAATAAAATTGATTTAAGTTAAGACCAGCCGCAAGCTAAGCAAATAAAACTTTGTGCCGACCATGCGCTCAAATACCTACAACCGTCAGTGGGCTAAGAAATGCACCCTGTTCAGATACAAGACACAAGGCGAAGGAGCAGCAAGAGGTGGCATTGAATACGTTGAATACAAGTGCAGTAAGAGCAGCGAAAACTTTTGTTGCTGCATCGTAAGTAGAGCCAAACAAGACAATAACAACAGCTCGTAAAATTTTGTACTTTTCCTCATTCCCATACCACACTCATCCCAGTCTCAGCAAATTGTTTCGCATTTTGTTCGGGTAAAATATAATTTACTTGGTGGTTCAGGGTTTCGCTGAGCTTCGCTTGCTTTGCGTTGGTGCATAACCGAAGGATTCAATTATAGCGACCACCTTTGCCCACAACCGCACAACAGCGACACACTCACAATATGTATGTGTGTGTGTGTGAGTGTGTAGCTTGTGTGTGTTTCTGCATAAAACACATTTTTCATTTTAAAATGTGTTTTAATATGTTTGACGGCTTTGATAAACTCAAACACACAATCTAATATATATATATATATACATATATATACATTTTGCCAGCCATTTGCGGTCACGTATGGTAAGCTCTTTATAAGTTCGTTCGACATCTGCGCATCCGTTTGAAGGGACTTTTTTGATGAAATAGTTACAAACTCCTTTGCAATGATTTATAATAGAAACGGAAAATGATAGCATTCATATGAACATCAATTGGTTCGTTTTGTCTTCAATTTAGACTATATATAATAAAACCTAATTAGTCAAACCTTACAGAGCAAAGACAAATCAGATAAGCTCTATGATTTAACCAAAACTTTAATAGTTCTTACAATTTTAAACAAGAATAGCACTGCAGTAAAGTTAAATCTTTAATACAAATACGAAAAAAATCAAGTGCTTAAATTATTATTTACTTACTTTTATCATTTTGAATGTTAATCTATGCTTTATACATCTTAAACATAATCATATCAATCTACTTTAAAATGCAAATCCCTTATTAAATTTGCTTTACGAATTGTCTTGCTCGCTCTACTGCGAAACGTAGTTTTGCGTATGAGTTTTATATCCGCTTTCTTGCTTTCTTGCCACAAACACTCGCACGCATGCATAAAGTATGCTTATAAGTGCATGTGTGCTGTGCGTTCATGTGTTGCGCTCAAAGGTAGGCAACGAATTGTGCTTCAAACAGGCGGTTGCCTCTGCCTTTTCCGTTTTCCAACAAAAGTGGTCTGGAGAAGGCAGTTGGGAAAAAAGTTTAAAAGCACGGATGCTGCACTATACTTTAGCATGTTCGGTGGGCATCTGAGCATAAAGCGGCAATATAGTTTTTAGTCTACATTGGATAAATTGGAAGCTAACTAATGTCTAATACAAGAACATTTCAAAGTACATTTACAAGTAAAGGTTGAAATCTCAAATCACTTACTGCACTCCAACAAACTACTAAATTTCCATTTATGTCGTCGTTTAATAGGCAAAGCTAATGCATCTGTAATTGTACACGAAAAGCACTTACGAATTTCAGATTTTATATTGGATTAAGTGTGGTGGTTGAAATCGAATAGGAGCATTAACATAATTACCACATAACTGTCAATTTAATATTAATGCATCCTTTATGACAGCTATGACATGCAAGTTCTGCCTTGGAATATTTGATTAAGAAAATTGTACAGCATGCCCAAAGTCATATGAACTAACCAGCACTTTGAATGATTTTCATATTTATTTTTGTGAAAATTATATACAATATGCATATAGTATTTTTTTAGGCTCCACGCACACACGTGCAAATATATCTACTTATTTGGTAAAGTGAAATTCATATAGCAGAATCACAGTGTTTGCGGAGATATTGTGGACATCTATGTAAATATTAGTAGCAAAGCCTTCTAGCGATTTCATATGAGGAAGCCCATCGCGAGATATCCGGGAAAAGCAACCTAGGCACAGATGTTCAATTACTTTGACACATTTACACACACACACACATACACTCGCAAGTAAAAGCAAATGCAATTTTCTCAAAAATTACTGCTTATAAAAAATTCATATAGCACAAAACCAACAACAACGACAAGAGCATACAGCTCCAAGGTGTCTGCGAATGTGGTACACATGAATAAAGTATTTGCGTATATATACAAAGGATGTATTGTACAATGCGTACATCACAATCTTTTAACTTTTGTATACACAACAAGTCGTTCAAAAAAGTCTCAAGTACAATTCGCAAAATATTTCACTTAAATGGAGTAAACAGTTCTCAAAAAAAAAATAATGAAAGAAAACTTTTCAAGTCGAACGTGAAAATCTAGCTATAATTTTGTATGAAAGAGAGAAGAAAGGGAATTGAAACGAGAATTTTATTTATCTTTGAGCATTGCGATTAAACCTGTTTTTGAAATATCGATAAGGAGTATCTAAATTGAAAACAAATAAAATATTACTACAAGACGCACCATCTGAAAAAAAACGTATATTCCAAAGTTTACCACCGTTTCTTTAAATTTACTAGAGTATAACGTAGTCGGCCACCACCGAACCGTAACTCAACTTTAACATATGATTTTTATGCAGTGACTTGTGATTTGTGTTTTCCACATTCAATGTCTAACATTTGGACGCCGCCAGGCAACCGGATTATTTATAATTTAATATCAGTTTTATTTTTCATCTTTCCGCGCATTTTATTATTGTACAAACGAACAGTACAAACTCTTCAAAGTGCCGTTAGTTATGCCAGCTCGTCACCCAGACTCCCATCAAATGTTGAGGTTTGCTTCCAATCTGTTGCTACAGTTGCGGTATAGTAAATTTTAAAATGTGTGTGTTTTTGGGTATTTTGTAAACAAAAAACGTTTTGGGTTCTTTTTGAAGTAATGCTTTATTCACAAATTCACATAGGCAGATATACACATACTTAAACATATATATATTTTGTATATACATTTACACGATTATCTTTCACAACTCGAGTTGTTGTTTAAACTAAATCATAAAGTTGAATTTGCAATTCATTCGTAGCATATTTATATTTATTAACATGAAGTAGTTGTATACAAAGATACACGAATATAATTGTAGAAAGTCTTCATTTTGCTTGAAATCGATGGATGACTTTAAACATATCATCATCATATATCATTTACACATATAGATCATCAAAATTGCACTTAGACTTATGTAATTGTGTGACGATTTGCATTTAATGTAGCCGCAATACATATTTATTTAATAGGATATGGAACAATAAACAACAAAACTGTCTCTTTTTTTTTACTCCTCTACACTCGGATGAAAATATTACACAAAATCGAGAAAGGCATTTTAATACTCAATAATACTTCATTTTTATTAGAAATAATTTTTAAATTTAGACACACAATGTTTCATAATTACGCAATGTAAATATTTCTAAAATATTTTTCTATTATGCCTTTTAGAAATACCTTAAATTTTGAATAGGTTTCGAATATTTAAAATATATGTACTGGAAAAAGTTTTTTTTCTAAATATTTGTGTACAGATTTTTAAATGTGAAAATTTTCCGAGTATAGACTGCGATTTAATTAATTTATAGCTTATAGCATTCTAAGTATTAGCTGGATGGTTGGTCCAGTTGTGGGATAACACTTACAATCAATTAGTGGATATATCATATTGCCCCGATAAGCAATTATGTAATTTGCTAAAGATAAATTCGAGACTTAATGAGTAGAACAAGAAACCTACAGCCAAGTCTTTTCGTCAGCTGCAGTAGGTGGAGAGCATGTTGCCAATTCAATATTGTTAATCCGTCGATAGTTGTTGTTATAATTTGATGGGTTGGACACAATCTGCATCTGCAACTCCATGCCCTCTGTGGGTGCCGACGGTGTAGTTGACTGTCAGGTTATCAACTGTGTGGTGCGACTCTCAGATGCCGAATTTAATGTATTGTTTGACTTATCGCTGGTCCAGCGTTCCTGCAACTCCTGCTGGTACGGCGAACGATGTCCACCACGCACACTTCCCGGTCCTCCACTATTCCGGCTGTTCAGCTGCTGATGCTGATGCTGCACGGGCATTGAGTGGCGATGTTGGTGTCCCTCAATCTTGTCGGCTGTCCGCGGCACCGAACTACGTAGAACACCTAAAAGAAAATGTGAGTAGAGAAGTAGGAATAACCGTTGCCAGGCAATGGTAATCTGATTGAACATCTTCCTACCACAATGTGAAACTCGATGCGATTTTGGAGAGCTGGGACAGGCATAGAGTATGGATTTCTGTGTGTCTGCAATATGATGTAGCATAATGTTAATGAGCTCATTAGTGCCTCTTGCATGCCTACCATTACGTTTGATTCGATTGTGATCCGGTGAGCCGGAGCAGGAGTAACGAGATGTTAAATTATCTCTTCGGTTTAATGACTCAGCGCCCACTTTCACAAAGGGACACCAGCGGAATACCATCTTGAAACCGTAGCGGAATCTGTAAATTAAATTGCAAATAATTAGCATGCTTTGTGTTACAAACGACCAGAGAGAATGATTATATTATGGCGGATCCAAATGGGTATAAGACGACTTGTACAAGGATAAAATATTTTGAAGTCTCATCAACTACTCTTTTTTCCAATCTGATGAAACTTTTTCTACTTTTGGGTATATAGTATAATACCCACAGGATTTCCACAATTGGATTGCAGAAAGGCGAGGATGAATACCAAATCTGATTGTTAAGCCAACTGACTGTGTTATTCAATTTTTTTGAGCTGCGTTATTCAACGGAAAACAAACGAATTGAATACGAAATCATTCTGAAATAGTCATACGCTGCACGTTGCTAGTTGCACGTTGCAGCTTTAATTAATAGTTGTATCATTCTCTATTCAAAAAAAACTACTCACTGCCAGGTATCTCTTTCTTATCCTTTTCCACAAAAGTTTTTCTTTTTCGCTATTTTTGCTCGTTAAATTTTTTTCTTTTTCCATACTAAACAAGCCAATTTGGAGCCCCTGTTAAGCTGAGAATCTATGGCGCATGAATGATTTGTAACCAATCCTTGAAACATGCCATGCTTCTTGATTTATGTATGTAGCTTGTGTATATTGTCTGTTCCATTCGATTTTTTTTTTAACCATAAAGCTATAGATCCACATCGAGAACCCGTTGATGGCACCTGCAATAAGTAATAAAGAATCGACAGACAGAAAGACACCTTTATAGCCCTTATCATTTACATACGGGCGTCATCGTCTGGGGGGTGGGTGGTGGGTGTAGTTACACGTGTTGAATTGTTGTAGTTAAACTCGCATGCACGAACAACGGCAGGACACCAGACACTGCCACACGCCGCTCGGCTCCCTCTCCTTAAACCTCCACTCATACACAGAGAACTCCAACATCGATGGCAACAGTCATTGGCATGTTGACTGGGCGAAATTAATTGCAATCAGTTACGTTTCCCCTCAACGGATGTGGCACACGGACGCGACACAACATCAACAATTTGTGCGAAAGCGTAACACACATAGTTGGTTGTTTATCTATATACTACTATATACGCATTTACACATAAGATTATCTACATGTACACATATATGCGTGTGGGGATGTGTTGTATCTCTAAGCGAGGATAGTTCAATATGTAGGGCAAGTTCTTTGCATTGTATGCTGAAATAAGATTATATATCCTTGCCTAATTGCAATTATTTGTATTAATTTCTTGAGATCCTAAAAACTATTTATTCGTCATGTTTCCGAGAAACTTTAAACACTTCAAGTAAAGTTGAACTGGAGAAAGATACAAGGAGAATAGAAACACTCACGCGTAGTATAGGAACATTAAAGCTAAGTTGTGAATATAGATCTTTTAACACATTGCTATCGTACGTTGATCTATCGTTATATATTTCTCGTCAAGAGAAATTATATATCAAATTTAAGCTTAGACGGAAAGACGGGCATCACAATATCGATTCGTTCGTTATTGAAGATCTTCAGTCTATTGAATAGTTTTGCAACTTTGCAACAATTTTCAAAATATTTACGGCATACACAAACCTTTGTATCTTTGTGGCTTGACAGTTTGCATAAGCAATCTAAGTAGCTTAGCGCTATAAGCTTTGAGTTCAAAAAACACAAGGACATAAGTTGAACAAACAAACACCAAAAAATATTTATCGCCAAAAAAACCATTATATGTCACGGGCTTAGGTTATCAACTTTTATAACATCGTTGAAATTGATTTACCAACATTATTTTTTTGCCTGTTTGCAATTTTCTTAAAAAAATTAAACAAGAACTTCCCTCGCATATAATTGCCATTAGGATTATATATGAATTTAGGATTCGGAATGCGCGAGAAGGCGATGGCTTGGTTAATGCTAATGCCAATGCCGCACATCATATCGATGCTAATCGCTATAACAATAACGATAATGATGATGATGGAAGGCTTCATTTCCGGCCAACAAGCTAACTGACTGTCTAAATGACGACTAACTGATGAGATGAGAAACCTTTTTGCTGGCTCTCTCTTTGTACAAAGGTACTGACGCTGCACTTAGAGCCCCTCGACACAAATTCCGACCGCAAATTACATAACTTGTGTGTTAAGGGCGTGTGTATGATAGAACAGACAGCGGGAGATGTAGAGAGAGACAAACACCACTCACCGGGAATTCATCCAGCAGTATATAATCGGATTGTACATTGAGTTGCTCATGGCCAGCCAGTAGATAACCAAATACAGCTCTTGAATGAAGGGCGCCTCGGTAATGGCCGGATAGCAGGATGTTACAATGAAGTAGGTGTGGAATGGTAGCCAACAGAAGCCAAATATTAGAACGACCACAATCATCATTTTGACCACCTAAGCGGAAAATTAAAACTCAAAAATATACATATTTTGCATTTATAATTTCATATTAAAATGGTTTGAATAATGTATATATTTTTGTTTTTTTCGTTTTTTCGTTTCTTTCTTACTTACCCTTCGCTTACTCCGCACATTCTCCGTCTGACGGGGCGTATACTCGCCGATTGTCTTCGAACCCCAGAGTTCAATGCCAACGCGTGAATAGGTGACAGTCATCGAAACAACGGGCAGCAAGTAGGTGAGCACAAGGATAAGTATGTTGTAGCTGCAGAGAAAGCGAAAGAAAGTTGGGCAACAGAGATAAATAGATATATCCAATAAGCTTTACATTTTCTACGTTTTCATTTCATAGCACTAAAATAGCTTTCAATGCACACACACTCTCGCTCATCGTTATCGCTTACATACATTTTGTATTTTAATTTTATTATAGTCTCAATTTAATGGTCTTGCGTGCCGGAAAAGCATTCAGCCGTTGCAGGTACTATTTGACTGGCGTTATTATCTTTTAAATTTGTCATTCCAAGGGCGTATATAAGGGACAGCAAGTTTATCCTTTTACAAAGAGAAATGAAAAGCGTGCGATAGTTGCACCGAGAGAAAAGTGGAGTAGTAAACTTAAATACAAGGGAACATGAATGAAGTTTCGGATTTTTTGTATCTAAATATAAAATAAGTTACAAATCGAAAATGCACATTGAAAATCTTGATATATGTAAAAGTAATTCAAAACATAATGTATGTTGCAAACAATTAAAAAGTATTCTGGTTAAAAAAATGAAGTCATTCCGGTTAGTTATTTTCTCTCTGTGTGGTCTGCATGCTCTGTCAATTTGTATTTTACGAGCTCGGATGTTTTTATGGTCTGAGTGCATTCTAAAAAAGAAAGAAAAAACCCAACGGCTGTGCTTTGTCTTTGGGATAATCTGATAGTCAGCAGTCAACAACAGTGATTCTCACTCCGAGCACATTTCACATCATACAGTTTAGTCTGATTTGTTGATTTATCGCACCATGCAATTTGGCATGCAACGAAATGCGCTCGTTTTCCTTGCTCCTTGCGTCCAACTGAACACATACACTCTTTATGCCATTGTATACTCACATATGCTCCTGTTTGGAATGATTCGTTGTGCCATCGGGCCATTCGGGAAAGCAAACGGTGCGTGTTTTATTCTCCATGGTCACCGGCACCTTTTAAGGTAGCAATAAAACAAAGTGTTTTAGAAAAGTGAAAGAAATTGGTTTACAATTTAAATTGCTGTTTCATATTTAGAATAGTACCTCCTCTGTTTTGAAAAACATCAGCATCGGACAGGATATAAGTGTGGACGAGAGCCAGATGACAGCAGCGATGGCTAAATTGCGTCGCTTGCTCATTCGTGGTTGCAGCGGCTTCATAATTGCCACGTATCTGAAAAATGTCCGAGACATATAAACTATTTATTAATGTAATGAACCAAATATTCTTATATATATGTTTACTTATTCTATTTAATATTTTAAGTGAGTTTATTAACTCAACTCATAAATGTATTTATAAATATAATTATAATATTGCAGTGCCACTTTATCCTGCCACATTTGCGGTTGTTTGGCGGTGGTACGCTGGTTGCAGGTTGCGATTGGCCAAAAATCAAATTAATTTGGCGCATGAAAGGCTAATGGGCTAAAACTGTTTGCCAGCCGCATGTTCGCTCTTGATTTTAGACTGGGTAATTAGATTATACTGCCACCAACTATATTAAGTGCTGCATCCTTTGTGCTAACACCGGTTTGTTGGCGGCCAAACTCAATTTAATTTGAAAATCCATTCGTGTACGTACGCGTATGTAAATATTTAATGGAAAGCCAGCTAAATATATTTTGTAGTTGAGTGCATAGATGTTTTGATCAATTGATGGACTTTGATTCGGTCAAATCTGGACAGGCCCTTGTCAATATTTGATGAACAACACATATTGTACATACGTATATGTATATCGTATTTGAAGTATAGATTGCATATTAAACTCGTTGAAATTCCTTTTTTTTAACGCTTGTCTAAAGGAAATGAATGATGGCGTCGATTTGGTTAATAACATGAACACCAAATGCAACAAGCACTCCACTGACATGATCGCAATCCTTTAAGCCTAACACATCATAAGAGAAGACATATGTGTACGTATGAACTTACACATATGTTAGACATAGCGTACAAAATATTAAACTGAACAGTTTTTCTTCTGTTTGTGTGGGGTTCACAAAGTCAAGATTGATAAGGGTTCTGCACCCAAATCACTAAGCCACCCCCGCTTCCGACAAAAAAAAGGAAACTTTGCAAACGAGCCACGCACATCTGCAATTTGTCGAGTACGTGAACCAACATACACTTCAAGAAAAGAGCTTTTTCATACAAGAGCTTCATACAAAAGTTCTGAGAACTTCGCTTTAAGTTCTAGAATGTGTGGATTGAATACTCTTCTAAATATTTAATTCATTTGTGTTTCAAAATTCCAATTTAAGAATAAATGCTTGAGCCAAGTAAAAAATAGTAATATATAAGCATTTTTTCAAGCGACAAAATCAAATTTAAATATTTTTGTACAACATTATCGTTTTTCTATATATACTCAAACATTAATATACTGAAAATGCTTTGTTCAAAAATTTTAAACTGGAAATATCTGAACATCTAATTTTTCTTCTCCTAATTTTTTATACCTGTGTTTGCGTTATGTCAAAAATCCCCAATCTGAGTTCTCTGAGTGTACTTTTGTATGTGTGAAATGACAAACATCTTTCGAAAGTTAATAACATTATTAACTAACTTACCTGTCGATGGATATGGCCATTAGTGTAAAAACCGAGGCACAGATGCTCAGCATGGCAATGAACTGCGACACCTTGCAGTATAATTCACCAAATATCCAATCGTTGTCCAGCATATAATAGTAGTTGAAGGTAACATTCAGACTGGAGACCATGGCGTCGGCTATGGAGAGGTTCACTACAATCACAAAAGCAAATAGTTAAATAAGTTAAATAAGTACACAAGAAATGCTTTTGCGTTTTATCAGTGAAAGTGTTTCAGGAAAATAAAAGCAAACAAAAAAAACCAGCCAAATATAAATACAAATACAAATAGACCGAAAACACACAAACAAAATAAAAAGGTAGCATCACATATATATTTTGTGTTCTTGTTTATTTATGCGATATACATTTATAATTAGTTAAAAACTCAGTGCACTCGAGCATATAAAAAAAAAATGTAGAAGCAGGAGAAGGGGCAGACAATGCTCGACATAATTAAATGGAAGCTGTAAATGCAAATGGCAAGATGGCGACCATTTGTCTGTCCGTCCGTCCGTCTGTCTGCCGTTCCTTCTTTTGTATGTCCTTTGGTTTGTTACTAGGTACTTTTTGTATGGAACGATTTACATGTCAATGAATCACTAAAAACAACGACACACAGCACAAAAAACAAAAATATAGACAAAGTTATTATGGGCATGCCTTTTGTCATACTGTTGTTTACTTTCCATTATCTATGTAGATAAGTAGCACAAGCGAAATAAGCATAAAAAGCAACACAGACAACAACACTTGGGGGGGGGCATTAAAGCTGTGTGTACTTCTTGCAACGGGCGTAGGCACGTGTCGCGTTTGGGCATTGGACCAGCCATTGGATCTGACCAGCCATGGAATGCTCAAAGGTGCTAAAGATGCCTGTCAGCCACATCGTTGAATATCGATTTAGTGTCGTTTGTAATTAATAAAGATATTGTATACAATGGGAATGAACACACAAAATATAAATATTGCAAATGCGCATCGATATCGCCCCAAGCGAGCTATTCAAATTTTGTGTGCATTGAAATTGTGGAAAGATGCCTTAACTTATAATAATTGCCAATGTGTATTTACAAATGCAAATTCTGTTTGGAGCTTCGTGGCATTTAGTTTACATTATAATAATCATTTCTACCAGCTTACAGCTGCCTAGTCAGACATCGTCTTTGAGCCGCCGACAGCATCCGTTCTATGAAGACATTTTTCCCAGAGCAAGTCAACTTTTTCCAGCTAGCTAGTAGGTCAGGGGGCCTAACGAACCTCACGGACGCAGACACAGAAACAGACGCAACTACAACTATTTTTGCCTTTTTTTATACTCTTTGCATACAAAAATACCATACCATAACTATAAGATAACTTTTATGAGTGAAATAAAAAGGATGTTAAATTGGACTTGGAATTTGGAAATATTGGTGAAAAAAAAACAAACTCAGCTTTAGGTTCCCATGAAATAGATTTAAAATAATATAAATAAAAAACAAAAACATTTTTTTCTTTTTAACACCAAATCTATTAGTTCAATGTTCAAATGTTCCTGGATTAAATACGAAATCTAAATTTATTTTATGTTTTTTTTTTTTGAAATATGATTTAAAACCCATTTCCGCGGTAATCCTCAATATATATAAAAAAAATTAAATGGAGTTGTTAACAGATTTTTTCAACAGTTATTTTATTTAAATGTATTATTACAAGTAAAAAGGTAACAATCGCCTGCAAGGGTATTTAATGTTCTGTAGTCAAGAACAGAATTTCTTTGTTATATGTTGTCAACTCGAGCATGCATAAGGCCGCCGGTCTTTCGAATATGCAATTTGTGTGTGTCTATATATGTGTGTGTGTGTGTGTGTGTGTGTGTTTGTGTCTGTGTAAGACAATTGTCGGAAGGCAGTCAGCTGACAGCATCTGGCCAGGCTAAGTTGTTGCTGTTGTTGTGCTTTGTTGTATGGTGTGCTTTTTTATGCGCTTTGTTTTTAATGGTTTCGGCAATGTCAGTCGCATGCACACAAACATTAAGAAGAGCAAGCACACATAAATACGTACGGAAATGAATGCAATATAAATGACTCGACTACATATGCATGAGACAAGCAGAATGTGCCATTTAAATAGACTTGAAATATCTAAGCAATGTCAGTAATGTCATTATACACAGATATAGAAAAGGTTGCAGAAGCAGAAATACTTCCAATAGGTTATCTCTGTATTTAGGATTCGAATATATTATTGCAGTGAAGAGTTGAGCTGTTACATTGTTAATTGTTGTATAATCTGATTATTTGAAACGGATGATTATCAATGTAAGTTCTGCTCTCATTGCTTTAAAATTAAGTTTGTGAAACGAAAACATCAGCTTTAAATATTTTATTAAGCTGATTGAGTTATGTGTGGAAAGTTATGATTGCCTTGAGGGCAAGCTTTTCAAGCCAACATAAATCATTTGTTACAGCTGCACTCCAATATTCTTAGTTGATTAAGCAAACAAATTGATTAATTGTGCAGTGGCACGTGCAACGCATATTTTTGCGGACTTTTAATTAAACGCCTATTCAGAAGGCTGCAAAAAAAAAAAAAACAAACAAGTAAGAAGGCTCTAGTCGAGAAATCCCGACTAGACTATACCCTTAACCCTATAATTTGCATGCAATCAGTGCTTGCAAGTATGTGTGAGTGTGGTATGTATACGCGTATAGTGCATACCTTCTTAATTTCAATACTCCATATCTCCGGTGTTTCTCAACCGATTTCAATAAAATTTTCACAGATTGTCATTATTTAGTCTAATCTTTCAAAAAGGATCAAAAACTTTTCCACTTTTTTTTATCGATTACATGTGTATATCGAAAACGGGAAGGGTTATCGAAAATTTGAAACAAACTTGTACTGCCTAGGGATTAGGCGAGCTTATGTACCAAATCTGGAGTCTCTAGCTCTTATAGTCTCTGAGATCGACGCGTTCATACATACGGACGGACGGACGGACAGACATGGCTATATCGACTCGGCTGTTGATGCTGATCAAGAATATATATACTTTATGGGGTCGGAGATGCTTCCTTCTGCCTGTTACATACTTTTGCACAAAACCATTATACCCTTTTTACCCATTTTCAATGGGTTAAGGGTATAAAAATAACCCTAAATCAAGAACACTGAAAACCCCAAAGTATGATGTCAGAAATCAACATGACGTATGCGAAATATCGGCCCAACTTAATTATTACTCATACGCAACGTTTGCTTCGATTTGGTTAAGTTGCCAAGGCCAAGCAAGAAGCACTTACCTATAAAATAGTTGGTCACGGTGCGCATTCGCTTGGTGGTAAGCACAATCCATACGACAATCAAATTGCCGCCAGTTGCCACAATGACCATGCCACCGAATAGTATGGTCCAGAGCACCTGGCGCCACCAAGGCACAACGAAGGTAAACGACGGCACAGGCGTTTCTGCATCATCCTCATCGCCAAGACCCACATCAGTGGCAGTTAAGCCTGTAATGCCCGTTGGTAAACTATTGAAGACAAGAAAGAGACACAAAGAGCAAGTGTGTGTGTGTGTGTGTGTGTTAGAAACAATACTGAATTAGTGACATGAAGGTTATGTGTGCAAGTGTGTGCTTAAGCCAAACGAGTGGCAAGTGGATGTACTCTTGTACCTTTGACAACGCCTCTGCACAGTGAGAAAATCTGTGCAAAGATAATCAAGTTAGGCTTTAAACGAATTTTCAGTTTCAGTGGATATATATACTACAACTTGAAGTAAATATTGAGATGTATTCAGAACGTTAAAAACATTTATGTTTGACTAAAATTTAAATAGCTTAAACGTTTCATTTCATAGCAAATGTATTCAGACAACTCAAATAGCAAATCAAATATAATAATAACATCATGAGTGTATTTCGAATACGCATTTTGAACTGATTCTTTAATTTGCTTTTTGTTTTCTGAGATTTGTACTCATATGACTTTGTTTGCTTCACTCGAGTAAACACTTTCTACATGAACACTTACAGATACTTTGTTCAAGTTCGACCCTTTTCGTTCTGTGTATGTGTATGTGTCTGAGTCATGAGTTCACTGGCTATTAGGCGAACGTAATTGTGCGTGCGTTAACAAATCCTTGTTGTATAATTTTTTCGTCGTCTACCGCATTAGACCTCAGGTTCAGACTGTTCTAAAAGACCTCTCGCTCTCTCCACTTGTTGTCATGTTTTTTAATATATCGTTTCCACGACTGTTTATTGTGTGTGTTTAAATAGGCCTTTCTCACATACACAAACACATACATGTTTGTATAGATTTAGTGGTTTTTTTTAAAGAGGCTTTCGCCGGCTGTTGCCTGAGTCCTTTCTCATCGTCTGTCAACTGAGAGTAGAATGTCGGTTTGGTAGCTGGCCCTTAAATATGGCACTACATCGGGGCCACATATTATTCTACTTTGCTCTTTAGAAGTTGGCCACATCACACAAGTAATTTAATATGTGTGTGTGCACTAGAGACTGACATATGATGCCAACTGTGGGCGTTGCACAGCTTTTGTTGCAGTTAACTCTTGTTTGTTGATGCTACGCTTGATGCTGTTGCCGTTAGTCCTAACTGGTTGTTGCTCTCAAGCTCTTTGAAGCAATTAAAAATAAATGTGTATTATTAATGGCTTATAGCGGAAAGGAGGCAGAGGGAAAGGAAGCGTACTCGGTGTGCCATTTGCATAAGTTCCTTTTGTTTATTGGCCTAGTGGAAAAGAGGATTATTGATTTTTAGCGCCGGCTAGTTTCGCAATAAAAAAAAAAGGAGAAAAACAAAATTAAAAAGAAAGCAATTTCGAGCCGCAGCCCTAGGCATATGAAAATGTCATGGTAAGTTGGAAAGATAAAAGAGAAAAGGAGAGCAAGAGGGTGAAGGGAGCATAAGAAGGTTCCCTATTGAGAGGTCTGGACTCTAAAGTAACTGAATATTCAAATACTTACGATTTAAATGTATAAAAGAAAAAGCAATTTTCTTGTTAACATTATATAACATATAAGTAAAAGAAATCTCCTGTTAAATTCAGTTGTTGTTTTCTTTTTGGTTGTTCCTCTTGTTGCATGGCGGCGAGGCAAACAAATAAACCATTATAAACAAAGAAAGCATTAAAATTCACAGAAGCAGAAGCAAAAGTCGAAAAGCAGATTCTTTTTTTACATATAGATATCATTCAGCCTAAAAGACGGAAATCGGTTTGTAATTGACAAAAAAAAGAAAAAATGTAATTCAAATACGTCAAAAACAGCAATTAAGTGGTCGGTAGGTGGCACAGCCATTTGAAATACTATCTACTCGAATAGATACATTTGTATATACGTATATATATATATATATATATATACATAAATATGTATGCGAATAAAGAAGTAAATAAATTTTTTGTTGCATTAAAACGACTGTCGTTAAAAAAGTATAAATTCAAGTTACAAACACATTGATTGGCTAGAAAATACCCAAGAATATTCCGTAAGGATATAGTAAAAGATTGGTGTAAGCAATGATAATAACTGCAAGTACTAGTGCAAATACCATCTCATTAAAAATAAATACTTCTGAGAATTGAAATGCTTGTTAAAAATGTATTTAAAGTATTATACTCAGGAACACAAGAAACACGGTAATCTGTAAGCTAAAACAAATTGCAGATTAAGAAGAAAATAAAAACTTTTCATAGTAACTAAAGTACATAACAAATATGCCCTATTGTTCCCAGGGGGAACGCTTTCGGCTAGAGCTGAAGATAGCATTAAGCATTCACAAACACACCCAAAACCAACTCTATAGAAAAGATGTTAAATGTGTGTTTCTTTGCTTGTTGCTGTTGTTGTTGTTGTACATTTGTATTTGTATTCCGCGTGGGCCCCGTCAATGTAATGTATTTGAAACGGAAATAAAAAAAACAGCCACGACTGTCTGGCAGGAGAGTAAACGGAAATGCCTGACGGATTGAATGGCGAAGTTGCATTGACTGACTGTGTAAGTGACTGAATGCCTGAATGGATACCACAATGATGCGTCATTAGATATGCATGGTTGGCAGACAAAGCGAAAGGCGTTGCCGCCCAGAAGAGGAGGCTAGTTCATCAGCTTAAATCATGAACTTGCTCAATGATGATGCTAGTACCTAATGTCTTAGTTTCGCGTCTTGTTGCCTAATGGCAACGTGTGTTGTGGCATTAATTGAATTTGTTCCATAATTAGGCACTCGGATTTGTGGGGTACTACACATAAAGAAATCGACTTAGTTTAATTTGATTTGAAACATTTTTTTCTCTGTTCTAGCTTCTATTCAAAAATAATCAAATATACATTAATGTTTAAATGAAATTAGATTTTCAGTGAACTTGAAGACTTGAAATGAGTTTAAAAGCTTAGTCTCAAGTTTTTATCACATATGGTTTTATGGATAAATGAGTTTAAAAGCTTAGTCTCAAGTTTTTATCACATATGGTTTTATGGGGAATTTATGTTTTACAACACTGACATCAGTCAAGATTCTCTTAGCCACACTAACGTTTCCAAAAGAACGTTTCCACTTTAACTTATAAATTTATTTACATATTTGTACAGTAAATGACTTTACTTTGTATTTAATCTTTTTATACGGTTAAAGTCTTAAGGATTCCTTACAATAAGCATCTCATATTTTTATCGTTGTGTAGAATCTCTCTTACGTCTTTGTGCACTTGTGTACTTACACTCTGCTCAGATTGTAAGCCAAGTTGGGCTGCTTGATATCCGAGCCAAACTCGAAGGGGAGCGGAGTTTGATTGGCCACGGCCAAGACGCTGTTCATGGCGTTGAAGAGCATGGCTGGCGCATAAGTGCTCCAATTGCTCCAAGTGTTGTCCAGCAGCTGTTCATCACTGTTATCCATGATTTGAACTGCCTTTGATTCGGCTGGAAAAGTGCCTTTTGTTTGTCCTGACTAATGTTGCGTATCCTTTTTATTTGTTTTGTGGTATATCTTATTTGGTTTCCATTTGTTTGCTCCTCTGCCTGCAAAAGAGATATAACTCATTTAACTAATCTCATTAACTTTAATAATTCTTAAAGAATTGCTCATGTGGTCAGGCACAAGATCCGGCATTGGGGCTCAAAAGTTTTGCGGGACGTGTGTGTGAGTCGTAAAGTAGACTTATTAAATCCTCGACCCTTTTTGGGCAGCGCATTCAGGGGTCAGGAATTGTTTTTGATACGTATTTGGTGGCGGTTCTCGGATCAATTGCGGTTTGCGGCTTGTTTGACGATTTTATTATTATTACAAAAGACCAACAAAAATACCAGCTAAAAGGTTTATTGTGGTCTTTTCGGCTTCATACACACAAACCAAAAAAATGTTCCATAGCACAATGGGCTTTAAAGGGACGTATTGTTGTTTGGTAAGTGGAGTCACATTAGAGCTGCTTTCAAATGTAAATAAGGCCAAAATGCTTTTAGCCTTTATTAGACTCAAAACGAACTTTTAAATTAGCACACGCACACACAAACAAAATTTTGTTACATCAAAGCCAATTAAAACTTTGTTCTAGCTTCCAGGTGAGCGATTACAATTAATTTTATAATTTTCATTTACATTTTTGCAACAATTTATAATTTATTATTCGCACTGAACATTAAGAAGATACTTTTGAGGCATAACAAGTTTGCTTTAGCATTATATTTAGTTGAACAAATTTGAAATGGTTTCACTTAAAATTCACTTGCAGATTTCAAAATGCAGCCACAACAATCACAACTTGAATTTATTTGATTTTGTTAATGGCAATGGAATTTCTGTTCATTTCATTTCAATTTTGTTTTCTTACTTTTGTTTGTGGCTAACACGTTTCATTAGCTTGGGTTGACAATACTAAATGTTTGAGCTTAACAGAGAGAAATAGATCGAATTTTTGAAGTGCTTAGGAATCTTATCAAATCAATCGCTCTCACTCTGAATTAGCGCACCCATTTCTTATCTTAGAAAATAGAAAACGAAACACTTGACAAGCATTTTGTCCAAACTCTTTAATGAATGCTTGTTTCATCAGCATGATGGACTTTAAGATACTCAGTGCTTAGCTGATACATTTTATTAACCCATTGAAAATGGGTAAAAAGGGTATAATGGTTTTGTACAAAAGTATGTAACAGGCAGAAGGAAGCATATCCAGCCCCATAAAGTATATATATTCTTGATCAGCATCAACAGTCGAGTCGATATAGCCATGTCTGTCTGTCCTTCCGTCCGTATGTATGAACGCGTCGAGCTCAGAGACTATAAGAGCTAGAGACTCCAGATTTGGTACATAAGCTCGTCTAATCCCTGGGCAGTACAAGATTGTTTCAAAATTTCGATAACTCTTTCCGTTTCCGATATACACATGTGATCGATAACAAAAAATCTTGAATTTAGAACATTTTGTGATGCAGTTTGAAACATTAGACGACATTATGACAATTTGTGAAATTTTATTGAAATCGGTTGGGAAACATCGGAGTTAGGGAATATTGAAGTTAAGTAAAGTATGCACTATACGCGTACACACACACACATATACACATACTACATATGCGGTTCAAAGTATAGTCTAGTCTTACTTGTTTGTGTATGTGTTAAGGATATATCTAGTAATTATCACACTAAACCTAACAGTTCACGGTTTGACCATAAATAATGTAAAAGTTCGTCCAATTTATTTTTAAATTACCTCATAATTGGCAATCTCCTTTCTAATACAAACGTATTACACTCAAAAACATAGATAACAACAACAGCAAATGTGATGA
Organism: Scaptomyza reducta; assembly: GCA_035044485.1. NCBI lineage: Eukaryota > Metazoa > Arthropoda > Insecta > Diptera > Drosophilidae > Scaptomyza > Scaptomyza reducta. The sequence continues at coordinate 148,470 of JAWNNV010000691.1, read as the reverse complement.
AAAACAGCCAGTCGTCCAAGATTAAAACAAAACAAAACAAAAAACAAATCCAATTCGCACTTGAAGAAACATTCAATGGGTCCCTAGAGCTAGATTGTCTTAGCTGTACCTGTAGCTGCGATATTTTTTTTTACCATTTTGAATGTTTGTGACAAACAGCGCGTTCTAGCATAGAAAATTGCTTTCGCTTTCATTTATTCCTCTTCTTATTTCCTCGATGAAGGACAGTTAAAGTTTTGGCCTGATCAAAAGGGGCCAACAGTTGTTGCTGTCCTCTTAAACTATTGGCGTTCTGTCTCTGACAGTTTGGGACAATTGCGATTTTGCCACCTCTCACTTGCCACTTGCCACTTCTCAGTTCCCAGTTGCCAGTTGCCACTAGCCATTCAAAATGAAATGAAATGAAAAGCTTCTGTCAATATCACTGGATTGACATTTTTCTGCAAATTGAGCGTTTACTAAGCCCTCAATTCCCTCAATCTCTGTTTATGATGCTTAGATTTGCAAAAACACATTTGCATTTTACAGCTAATGATGCTATTATAAATACTGTACATTGAGCGGAAAAGCAGTTTATTAACAAATCGGATGACGGCTCCTCCTAAATATAATCCAAAAACAGGGGCGTGGGCGTGGAAGTAAAAATCAAAATAAAATTGTTTTGCTATAAATACTTTGAGGCAAATAAAATAAATGTTTGCTTGAACAATTTAACGAAAGCTTCTCATTATTAAAGGGTGTAATTATTTGAAATGTTTCTAACTAAAAGGTATTCAAGCAAGTTGGAGGAAGATGTTATAATTAATTAGAAACTTTTTTTTTTGTTTGGAAATTTAAAATATATAAAAAAAACTTCAATAACAAAGTTGTTTAAAAATGTAAGAAAGAAATACTTTACAAAGTTTGTTTTGAATTTGAATAATGTATAAAGGTACATTCTTGACCTACGTCCATGGTTTCCACTCAATTTTAGCGAATGCAAGTTCTTAAGCAAACAATAAAGCATGCTAAAAGCAATTTCCGACGAGTTGTCTGCAATGCTCACAATAATTACAAATGTGTATGCGCAACATATGGCAATATTATGTGTTATACGCGAGAGAGTGCTGGTGGAGAAGGGGGTAGTGTGAACTGGACGCTGAAAACAGTGTGTGTGCTGCAGTTGCGGCGACGACGACGACGGGCATTGTAGTCTTAATGAAATGTAAACAAACTTCAAAAGAATGTTGGCTATAATTGGCAGCTAGCTGGTACGGTTCGAACTGCACCAGTCAAGTGTGAGAGGGGAAACAGGGATCTGGCAACGCTAGCCATAGAAACCAGAAGCTCATGAAATAAACTAAAAATATGTGTGCAAAAAAACATTTGGCAAAATATGTAGAAAAATAAAAAGAAAGAAAAAAAACAAAGAGAAAGCATTGAAAAAGCAACAATTTCAGCGTCGAATGTCCAACATACTTTGACTGATGTCCTCCCGAAGGACTTTCAGTTTTTTGTGCTCCTCTGCAGCAATAATCGCACAAAAATTGAATTTCTTGCCATTATATTTGTTGTTTGTTTTTTTTTCAGTTTGTTTTTGTAGCCATTATTTTTTGTTGGTGTCGACTTGACAAATAGGCGAACTGTCACGTGCCACAAGGTGGGGGAGTTCACAGTTGTTAAATTGTTAAGCTCAGCTTACTGGGCTGTTTTTTTTTTTTTGTTTAGCCTCACGCAGACTGAAAGACAGATAACAAATAACGTATACGCCGCGTTATACGCACATAGCAGTACTTTAATGTGTGCTTTCCATCAGTATGGCATTTAAATGAATTTGTCTTCTGTCCGTCAGTGTTAAATTGAGTGCTCGCTAACGTTCGCAAGTAACTTCATCACGCTGCTAAACATTCTGCAAGTCACCGAAGGGAACAATAAAAAATGCCTTTAAAAATCATGCTGTGTGTTTTTGCCACTTAAGTACAAAATATGTCAGCTTTACGTACAAAAGCAAAAGAAAGAGGAAAGTAAAGCCTTGAAATGTATGCCATGCAGCTTATATGTGTTAAAAATAAAATAAAACATATAAAAATAGATTTTAAGGAATAGCACACAATACAAAGAAGAAGTTTATTGAAATAAAATATCAGAAACTAAACTTGTTTTTCATATCATAAAATAGTTTATTGAATTTCCGATGTAATAAAAAGTTATTCGCTTCCAAGAATATTTTATTTGATTCATATAAAAACTAAATACCAATTCAAAATTCGTGAGAATTTTGAATAGTTTCCTTGGAATATTTTGACTATCTCTACATCTAAATGGAATGTTGGAAGGTAATGTAATGTCTGATGACAGCTACAAGTGTAGCAACTTTTAACTCATCTTTTGTTGTGTGCTGTCATTAGTTGTTAGGTGTCCTGTGGGGTTTGAGTACTTTAACTTTAGCTTGAACATTTATTTCATGCTGTATGTGGCTTTTGTTTTGTTTGACAAGTCAAGTACAGGGTGTGCGAAACTGTGCAACAAAATAAAAGAAATAATGGAAATAAAAGAGAGTTGTTCTTGTTGCCAGTGTCTATATTCTTAGGTGTGCGAGTGTGCGTTAGAATGTGTGTCATAACATGCATGCGCGTGTGTGTGTCAATAAGCAATGGGTCCTAACAATGCTGGTCTACTTTTAGGCTGACGTCCCAACTCCTGCCCACCATACACACACACACATTCTGCCGGTCCATTAAACGAGAGAATGTTCTTAAAACAATTTAAAGTTTAAAAACGCGCCGTCAACCCCCTAACCCACTTTCCGCCCGCAACCCTCTCATTTTTTGTGCCCAACTGCTTTAACTTTTATGCTTTTCATTGAGATTCAGCTTTTGTTTTGCGTACACACAATAGAATGGAAATGAAATGAACTTGAATAATAATTACCAAGGCCTATTGCATTCTTTTCCTTACACATTCGCCCGCAAAACAAAACGAAACATACATATTTTTAAATGAAATGAAATTAATTTTAATATCATACTACTGCCAAATTGGCCACATGCTTCGCTTTGCAGCTCCTGCGTACAAATTCATCAAAAATGATTTTTTAATGAGCTTCGTGCTGAGCTGCTTTGCCCCCAAGAATTTATAAATGCGTATGTGTTTTCTTTCGCACCTAACAAAAAACAACAAAACACAAAAAAAAAAAACAAAAACGCTGCCAACAATTTAAACAATACCCGTGAATACTTATATAAATAAAAAGGGGTGCGAAACAAACACTAACACACGACTTAGCTAAAATAAAAATGCTTCCGTGCTGGAAAAGTCGCTGGCAATCTGTTTTTCTGACATGATTTTTGGTGTGTCTGCCTGTGTGTATGTGTGTGGGTGTGTGTGTGTGTGTGTGGGCGTGAGATAAATTGTTTATGCGCTTTTAATTTATTTGCTTGCGTATTTAAATATTTAAAACGATACAAGCCGCGAGAATACTTAGCGCATTAACCAAAAGCAGATTAAATGATTTGACAAGATTTGCCGTTACTAAAATTAGAACACAATATTAAAATGAAAATCGACTTAAGAAAAGTTACAAGAAAATTGCTTTTGCCTTTGCTCTTTACCCAAAAAGCTTGTTACTTAAACCAAGCATTTTATGTTTGATAACATCAATTTTAAAATTAAGCTCAATTATGCGTGACTTTGTTTTTAGTCTATAAGCATTTTGTTTTATATCAACGAGACGCAGCACGCATACGACATGTTGTACATGAGCTATTAAAGTTAGTGCAGATACAAAGTCAAGCTCTTTTATAAAGAGAGAAAAAGGCCAAAAACACAGAGAAAGGCAATGCGAAAGTCATAACCGAGACCAATAAGCTAAAGTTCTTAATTTTATTTTTTGCCCGAGTCGTTCAATGCCTTATCTTATCGCCATTGAGTTTATCAAGAAGCCAACAGTTATTTATGCCCCTGTTGCGTCCGTGTGTGTGAAACCTAACTCGATTCACCGAGGGAGACCAAACAATCGACGCTTGCATTACTTTACATTACTCGTTAGATTGGAGCTGGTGTTAAAAGCTCTGGGGGAGGCCACAATATCTTTTGTCCCTTTCACACACACTCCCCCCAACCACCAACCCCTCGTTGGTGACTCGAGCCTGTTCAGTCAATTTATTGCAATTATGTGTAAATTGAGGAACAAAGCCCATCCAGACGTTTGCCATCGAATAAGATCTCAAGTTGCAAGTGCATAACTCAGCAGCAGCCAAAGACCCCGCCATGCACTTTCCCCCCGTATGGGATCACATGAGCGGGTGGAAAGCGGTTTGTGGCAGATAATTACATATAAGCGTTTTTTTTTTTATGTGCAAAATGTTCAATTTCAACAAATGGAAATTTATTTTATTAATATTTGGTTTGAAAAATCATTTTAAAATAACAAAGAAAATGTTTTGACACATAAATTCATTCCTATATGTGAAGACAAAAAGTATTTATAATTTAGTAAGCTTTTTTAATTCAAATTATAAAATAAATTATAAGCTGAAATCGAAAAGTTTACTGTTATAATCAAGTTATAAAAGATTTTTAATACAAAATTATGTCATAAAACTTAAAAGTAAACCAAACTTTATCCCACAAAAATCATTTTCCATCATATTCATAACACGAAAAGAAGTTTTTTTTTTGTTGGTTCACTATAAACATGTTTTCAATGTAACTTTACTTTACGTTCGAGAAAACATAAATAAACTCAAATACATTATTTTTTGGAAATATTTTTCTCAACGTCACATATTTTTTTTTTGACATGTGTTAGTTTGAGTTAAAGCAATATATGGCTGTAATAAAATAATAAAAAAAAATGTCTGTCACTGACAGAGAAACGACCAAAAACTCAAAACTTGGAATCGTTCAAATATGCACATTATTTACAGAGTTGGTTAGATGGAGAAATGCTGCCCGATGACGACAACGACGACAACAACAACTGTTACCTTCATTTAAATTCATAAACTGAAGGATAAGAAGAGAGATGGAGTCGAATGGCGATAGTGCACTGGGCGTGTGTTTAGTTGTTTAGTTTGGGGGCTGTGCTCGGGCTTTTTGCTTCAGTTCCAATTTAATTAATTTGATGCATGACAGCACCACAAAATACGAGAGAGAAGAGAGGAGAAGGCTCCCACACGATATGGCATTCAGTCTAGTAATTCGTTTAAAGACCTTTTCGCCGACTGAATCTGCACGGAAAAAGGGCCACCAAGAGCGGCACGAACGCATTGGGGCAAGCAAGTATGTACGCATACATACAAACATATTCAGTATGTATATAGATGGATATAGATGCTACCAGCATCACTTGGGCATAAAATTCAACTAATGGCTGTCAAAAAAACACTTTTGACTATTCCGTTAATGTGACGTGGAAGTGGCACGGCGAAGGGCGGTGACGGACTTTCGCTAAAAGCAATTCGTGTTGAAAGGATTTGAGTCTGGTTAAGCTGACCAAGGAATGCGGCGTTTGTTTTTCATTAACTTCGGCCCAATAGCCTTCAACTAGCCGGCCAATCCGTACCGAGTAAACCACAGTCCATTGGTTCCAGGAATTTAGCCATGCGGGGAAGGGCAACCAACGAAACCGAATGACCGTCATTTTCGATATTAAATCTTTAGTGCCTGACGGGTTAGTGGTGCTTTGATTGATTTACGAGATTTACGTCCGTATTTAAATCTGATTATACTCCGAAACCAAGGCAAACAACCAAATTGAGTTATGCCGAACCCAAAAAAAAAAAAAAAAAAAAAAAAAAATTAAACAGCATTTTTTGAATCTTTGTTGTTTGCCCATTTTCATAATTTTTATCTAAGAAATTAATTTCATTGCACGTTTTATTTTGGGTCAACTTGGGAAACTTTTAAAACTTATCAACTTTAGCACACATTTTGTAGCATAAAGAAAATTCTTTTTAGAACTTAAGACAATTAAAAGTTTTTGACGTTACGCAAAGTTTGTGATAATGAATAAAGAAAAGAAAAATGTTTCAAACATAAATGCTCTTGTATCATGGCTCTTTTATCACCCAAAATACAGAGACTCGATTGTGCGTAAGTTATTACATTTTGCAATTATTATACACTCGATTTGAATTTTGACATACAACATACAACATTGCCGTTAATCGAGTGGAAACAATACAAGAGATGAGCATTGCGTAGTTAACCTTTATCGAATATGAAAACATGAAATGTGCTCAAATTCAAATAATCTTTGTCAATAAGTTCATATTTCAACGGAAATTGTTAAATTAAATTTCCTGAACTGTAAAATGCTACACAAACTAAGTGCACTGGAAACTGAAAGTTCCGAAAAATAAATGCACAACTTTAAGGAATATACTTGAAGTGAGTTTAGTTTAGTACATTATTAAGCACTTCCTGTTGTACAGCAAACCAATGGGAGACAGGGAGAGCAAGAACTGTAAATATTTGTACATTTGGTTACAAATTAAGGTTCTCAAATAACATCGATTGTCAAGTGTAAAGCAAACCTCAATGATTAATAAGTATACGTTTTAAATGATCGTGAACCGTGGTGAAAAAGTTTTATTTATATGCTAAAGGGCTACAACAAAAATCATTCACACAAAGTTTTTTTTTAAAGCTTACCTATTAGGAATCAGAACAACGAGCATCCATTAGCTAATGCAATACAGGAAATAAAAGTCGGCAATAACAAACGATTTTTATTTGCCTTTTGCCATACAATGAGTTTTTGTAAATATTTGTTGGGGTTTTCATTCAAAACACGGCAAATAATCAAATTTTCCCATTTTTTAATAGCTCCACGAAATAAAAATACACACACACACACAAGTTAACTGCTTAATGTTGTTTTTGTTTTTGTTTTTATGTATATTTATTTTGCACAAATTCAATTTTGATTTCAATTCACTGGCCCCCATTGAATTACGATTCGAAAAATGTTGCCGCCGGCATTTTCCGTACATTTTTCCAACTCAAAATTGAAGAACCATCAGCAACGCATTCGGCCTGCCTTTCACTAAATATCGAACTGTTCGCGCGCGAGTTTGCCGTCGAACTGAAAGGCAACATCGTCGCCCAAGTTCCAACAGTGCCTGCGTCCATGTGAATGTGGGCAGCAGCAACAACTACAATGTAAGCAGAGCAGAGACGCAGTCGCAGCTGCTGCTGCGCGCTTGTTGCTTACTTTTTGTGCGCTTTCGCTTGTTGCTGCTGTTCTCAACTGCGATAAGAATGATAAGTATAAAATAAAAACTAAAATGGTGTGTACATATTGTTGATGTAATTTAAATTAATTTTAATTCATTTTAATTCATTGAAATCTCCTTCAAATGCAAACTGCAGTGCAAAAAGAAAAAATTGCCGTTAGAAGAAAAAAAGTGTTTCAAACAGAACGAGTGCTATTTTGCCAGTGTTGCCGTGCTGCTAGCACTGTTGGCTTGCGTCGGCGCTTTGACATTGCTCAACACTTTTTGCGCTCTCTATGTTTTCATACGCACATTCGTAAACAGGGAGCGGCCCGTTAATTGTCTGTGGCCCACGTGCAATCAGCGAAATGTATGTGAATTTGAATGTAAAATAAGCAGCAGATAGCAATTTTAAGTTGCCCAGCCACATGTGGCTCTTTCTCTCTCTGTGTGTGTGATTTTTTGTTGCTTTAGCTGGCGGCAACAAATGTCTTGTCTCAATCTCAAATCGTATTAGGCAGCTGCAGGTGCGTTGCTATAGCCAAAAATGCCTTAAGTAAGCAACATTAAGCATATGAAAATAAAAAAAAAAAATAATAATTTTATAAATTTATGAATTTATTAATGAATACTTTTGAATACTTTTTATTTTAGTAATGGGCGTAGGCAAAAAGGGGGAAAAGAATGAGACATCATCAAAACTAACAAAAACAACTAAGTACAGAGATATTTATCTACGATTAAAGATAAAAGATAAGCCTTGACCCCCTGACTACGTTCATGATTGCAATGATTTAAAAACAACCAATAGCGAAATTGCCATTGAACTGGTTAATCAATCATCATCGATATCTTTATTTTCATCATTCGCTTCATGATGCACTTTTGACATACCAATTCGTATTCATTTGAGCAGCTTAAATACCGCACACAGCACACGCGTCGTATGCGCAACGTCAACAACAGCTGGCCATTCATATACTTAATATCCTGGTTGGTTGCTTGGTGATTGCGGCGGGTTTACAAAACGATGCCGTCGCGTTGATGACCCATATTTAATCAACATTAATTTCACAATGATCCCAAAATTCTCCCAACTCCCCATGTAACGTTAATCCCTTTATCAACTTCAACTTGAAAATGTACACCAAACAGTCAAGCATTTTTGGGCTAAATACTGACAAGATGACGCGACAGCGGAACACATTTTTATTTATTTTATATTTTTCGCTTTTGATTGATGATGGCCATCTTCCAACTTTTGCTTCACTTTGTGCATGTTATGTTTTTGACAGCGGCGCCTTCTTCGCATACATTAAATTTTAATTTTTATCAGGATATACTGTTGCGCGTCCTGCTTTTAACCTAAACAACACGAAAAACAATCATAAAAGCCATATTAAATTCTTGCTCATTTGTAACTTAATACAGGGATTTATTAACACAAATTAATTAGTGGCGCTAAAACTTATAGTGGAAGAACAACAATAATAGTCCTGCAAAATGATAGACATATTCAAAGGTGGATAAGGAATAATGGGAATGCTGTTTAAGGATAATCAAAAGGTACAAAGGACATAAAGGTCAAAGGGTATACTCGCAAGCATATACTCATATGAAAATCGAAAAAAACGTTGAAATGGAAGGGTTCAAAAAAAAATAATTTTCTTAAAAGATAATATTTTTTATTTTAAAAATCACAAACAAAAAAATTAAATTTTAATTGAAATAAAATTGCTTAAAAAATTATTTAACTATTTTTATTTATATTTATCTTGATATCCCAATAATGACTGTTTTTGGCTTTAAACTTTTACTTCTAGCTCATATTTCTTCTTCTTCTGAACTGCCATCTGTTAGATTTCAAGTTCGCAACATAAAAATGCCACAACGTGCTCAGGTGTTATTTGTTGCAAACTCCGAAAACACTTTGATTTACGGATAATAAACTGTTAACATAAACATGGGCCAAAGAAAACTTTATTAAAATATGCAACGGTGTCAAAAAGGGCGGATTTTGCTTCGTATTTGCCTATTGCTGTTTGTTGTTAGTATTGTTGTTGTTTGTTTCAGCTTAATTAGGAAAGGTTCAATTTCCATAAACCATAAAGTTTTACGTTATTCGAGATTTGGGTGCAACATTAGACAGCTGGCTCGTTAAAGCAAAAATGAAAACAAAAACAACTCGAACAGAAAATCAACTACAAAATTTGAAGGCAAAAGAGAAGCTCGAAAGAACAAAAAACTTTTTCCAGCACGTGTGTGTGTGTGTGTGCATGTGGAAAGAAATATGAAATATGTCACCTTATGGTGTTGATTATTTTTCAGCTTGTGCGTAAACCTTTCGGGACAAGGTATAAGCTGGCTGACTGGCAGGAGCAGAATCGCCGAATTGTCCTTGTTAATTATGCGTCTACGTGACTTTTGTACCTGGCGCCCCCAAAGCATAGTGCGCATGTTGCAACAATGTTTCGCATGCAACTAAGCTTAACTTTGAAAGATATTGGGTACACGTGTAAAATATGTACATTGCGTATACGTAAACACTTAAAGAAAATGCTGTCTTAAAAATTGGCTCCGATCGAAATTTACTTTTACAGCTTTTACTTTTATCTTTTGTATCATTTTTCATTACGAGTTTTGAAAAAAAAACTAAATATTTTATTCGCACTTATCAAGTTTCCTTTAAGTTAATGTTGTTAAATCCTTCTTGTTGACTAAAAGTGATTACAAAATATAAAGCTTTATTAATTAAATCAAATATTTGTTCTTTTATTACAATAGAGTTAAAGAACTTTGAAACCAGCATGACTAAAATTGTTGTTCTCATTTTTTCGTATTAAGTACGAGTACAAAAGTACACCACTGTTTTGCCTGAGTGTAATTGAACTTAAGTCATTTATCAGTAAAAACCCGCCGGCTGAACATCTAATCAAGAGAGTCCTTAGTGAGCTCATATGCCAGATGTTGCAAATCAATGCGAATTGCTGCATGCCACAACATATTGCAAATGTGGCCAAGCGTGTCTGTCCTCTGTCTGTAGTCCTTGCTGCCCTGCTGTGTGCCTGTCTGCCTCGCCTTAGGTGTGACAGCAACCACAGTTGCTCCTTGTTGAGCTCCCAACTGTTATTTGCATGCAATTCCAAATTGGAGTGCAAAGTTTCGAAATTTAAAACAAATAAAGCAGCGGCATGCTGCTCGTAAAGTCACATGAGCTGCGAACCACGGGGGCAGGCAGCTACTCTGACTTAGGGTGGATGCAACATGGTTTATGGTGCAAGAAACTTTGATTTGAATTGTTCAACATGAAGTCATACAAATAGTTGATTGTGTGCACTAAAATGTTCAGATGAATTTCAGCTAAAGAATTTTCGAACACTTTTGAGTTATTGTACACAATTGGAACAAGCAAAAACACTTCAAGGATTGTGCATTGTGTATTTTTCCTCAGCGCGTGTCATTGTTTGCTCAAGGTTACATAACGTAATGATGTTCAGGCATAAGTTTCCAGTAATCAACACAAAAGTTGCCAGTTTTATGAGCGTTTTGGTTGAAATGTGGCAGGAAGATGTTGCACACAGGTGCCATTTTGGGTTGGCTTGAACATAAAGACACACCTCTGGTGTGACCCAAATGATTCACTTAGTAGACACAATTTTTAGCTGCTGTCTAATGTTTTATGTAGTCTGAGCCAAATTTGCTTAACGATGAGCATAAGGACACAAACTTTTCGAGGAGCTGAAACAAAATAACAAGATAAAATCTTGGGCAAAGCAACTAAAAATGTTTCAAAGCAAAGGATAAATCAATTTTAGTCAACCAACAAACAAGGTTAGTCAAGGACCTTAACTCGTTTACAAAATTCAATTGACAATGTCATTATTATATCTCCGTGGCAATATTTAAGCATAAAAACCAAACAATTCAGCTTTTCAAATAAGAACCGCTAAGACAATGATGACAAATGGTGATGACAACAAGAACAACATCAACAAGACAACACCGTTGGGAGAAAATATCCTGCGGCTGGCTAACGTGTACAACTCCAATTGCCCAGCAATAAAAACTTTGTCCTTTGCGCGTTTTACAAACTTAAAGTCCAAAAACCCCCTAAGACGCCGCAGAGTTAGAGAAAGTTGAAACAAGAAATAAGCAAGAAAACGGAATTTTTTGCTCGCAGCAAGCATTACGCAAAAAAGCCGCAGAAGAATAACTGTAATTTGGGTAGACGCGGCTAACTTGATGACAGATTTATTACATTCTAATTTGTTTGCACTTTTATATATATATATATTTGCCCAACAACAATTAACAAGTTGGTCATATTTTTGTCTGAGCACGTCAATTTCGTCAATAACAACTTTTTCTTTTTGCTTTGCGAAGTGTCATCAAAGCGGACACAAATGAAGTGTCTATTTATTTACTGTTGCCCCAGATGCCCCTTGCAACTTAATAAACACAACCTTTTTTTTCCTTTATTCACTTAAGCGTGAAAAAATATAAAAATCCCTCCAAACTCACTGCTCAAGCCAAACTGCTGTCTACTAATAACGAACAGCGAAGCAATTTGAGTTTTTGTAAAAAGATGCGCGCAATTCGTGGAATTTAAAAGGATAATTTGAAACAAATTACGGCTAGGCGCAGACAACGGCAGCGCTAAAAAAACAAAAAAAAAAAAGAATCTTGAAACAAATCTTGAATAATTTCGTCAGCAGACATTTCGCATACACTGCAAAATATGTTTGCCGCCAAATAAATGTTTGTCTGTCCGTGGCTTGAGCACAGATCATAAATTTAACGGGTGGCAAAATGCAAGACTGGGGCAGACTGTTGCAGTATATCTAAATAAATACTTTGGCAAGTGTCTGCCATGACCCAATTGTGTGGCTTAAATGTAAAAGCTAGTAGAGCCAAAGTGTTGCCTTATCCAGACAATATGGTAATTTCAAGCCAGGCACAATGTAATGTAATTGAGACAGCAACGAGGGGCGTTTAACGCCAGGACAAAATTGAAGATGAACAAAAAAAATATGCTAAGAAAAGATGAAAATATATATATATATAAATAAATAAATAATGTGTAGAGAGTGAACGTGACCCTGGCAAGCACTTTATAATATTATGCGAGTTTGCGTCTTTTTCTTTTTCCTCTTCTTGTTGTATGTTGTCTTTCAAATCGGGAGTCAGGTAATGTTGAAGGTGGTAATGTCTGGCAAAGCTAATAGCAATTTGGATTGTCGTGTCAAACCCTTCTCTCTGTCTGGGTGCCAAGTAAAACCCTTATTCGACTTATTCATAGTTCCCTCAAGAGAAACCAGCTACTTGAACAGCAACCCTGCGGCCCCATTTAGTATATTGTTCACACAATCTCATGCAAATGAGATTTGAATGAACATTCAGTTGGGTTTTTAGCATACGCATACACAAAATGTTTTACGATAAACTTAAGTATAACAGACAAAGTTACTGAGATAGTTAAGCACTGGAGCTGCTTAATTGTATTTATGTATAAGTGTAGAAATACGTTTGAAATTTTCGAAATATTTATTTGAACACTGAATTAACTCAGTTGAAATGTTATATAAAAGAAATTTCTATTCAATAATTCTTTTTCTTTTTTAGTGTTTAAAATTATTTAAGAGCCTTAAAACATGATTTCATGAGAATGAACCTGCAAAATAAAGGAAATACTAATTAAAAAAAATTTAAAAATAAAAATTTTGTCTGTGTTCGTAATTTTCTTAACTATTCTAATACTTATCAGCTTATTTTGTTGCCAAATGCAACATTCTACAAACTTCTTAATGTTATTCTTCTCGGCTAGCGGGTAAACAGTGGCTTTGAAGTGGTTTTTCAGCTATGGCGTTTTTCGCTAGGGTGTTCTTATACCCCAGACAGACTTTATGCTTATTAATGTCGGTCAGATTTTGTTGGGCAAATGACCCCAGGCCTAGAAGTCGCCCACTTTTCCCGGCGGCCAAGCACCAAACTCGTTCATCATGGACCAAGTTTATTAACTTTGTGTGAGCAATCGCTATGTCCTCTCTGTGTTTAAGCAAACAGCCCTAAAAACTCATGTTTTTCCTCAAAATTTTTTCGACGTTTTCGTTTGTAGCATGTGCAAGAAACACTTATACTATATAATAGTAGAAAAGTTTTCGCTTCTTAGTTTTTGGTTACACAACCATGAAATGTAACTTAAAAAACTCTCACCTAATTCATATGTGTGATAGCTGACATTAAAGGAATGTGTATGTTCTGAGAAAAGGCGTGGAATGCTTTAAAACTGTTGCCTACTTATCAGCGCCTCTGTGAGGACACGAATTGCGGATGCATAGTGAAAATGTGAAAATTTTGGTGTTTATATGCCTGAAGGGTAAAAGAAAATGTTAAAGATTTTATTCTTGATTCTGAGAAAGACAAATGCGTCCACGGGCGATTTTTAATTGACTTACTATAAACTTGCGAATCCTAGTTTTTCCATCAAACAGTTGGAATTTCTGAGTTATTTTAGAAGTTCCCACTGTCATGGACAAGTTAATTTTGCAAAACGGCTTAAAAATGAAATACAAGAATAACTTAAATATAACACAATGCAATCGTATTTTCTATGTATATTCGCATATGGAGAACGCCACATGTATTTATATATGTTGGAAATAAATTATGTTCATAAATTAACTTTTGTCCTCAATATTCATTAATTCAACCAATTTTACAATAATCAAAAACAACTTGTGTGCGTTTAAGCTGAATTAATTGAATTATTTGTTAATTAATTACAAACACAAATTTATGCAGAAATTGACTTCAACCTTTAGCCTAGAAGTATGCAATTGTTTTAGTTAAAACGAGTTTTTGGAAAAACTGACGTTACTTGTTTTTAGGCCCTTTTGGCTTTTGTTAGTTTTGATAGTTTTAAAATTCACAACTTACAGGTAAAAAGTGTATAAATTAAAATTCAAACAAAGGGCATACGATTGTTGTCAACTTCTTCATTGTTGTGGCTGGCTTAAGTTAAATATTATGTTTATTTGCATAATAATTTCTTCATGATATTGTTTCCGCATCCGATTTAGACAAGTGCATTTCCGAAATTTTAAATTATAATTTATGTTGCAGCAGTATTCAATTCGCGCAACGCCAAGTCTAGTTGGGGAATTAATGAATAATGTATGCATTAATGCAACATCAACGTAAATTTGCTGCAGCTGACGCTTATTATGATTTTATTTATTGCGCATTTTGTTGGCATTGTTACCTGGATGAATATTAAATGGCAGGTGTCCGTCTCACATTAATAAATATATAAACATATTTAAACTTACCATATTTGATTTATATCTTTTCAAAGGCAATCTGTTAAATCGTACCAAATTTATTGCGCATAAATGATGTTGGTCTAAATCTTTTACTTCTAAATAGCTTTAAGCCGACTCTGGCATAATTTCTGTGTGTGTGTGTAGCAAGTGTGGCAAATGTTGTGTTAAGCCATATGTTGCCCCCCAAAATGTAATATTGAGCCTCACGCACAATTTATATAATTTTTTATTCTCGTTATATTTTCGACATTCAATTTCACACCTCGTCTGCCAGGACAACAAAATTCTGACTACTTGACTTTAACATAACAGCCAAACAGGACGAAATCATTACATATGGCACAGAAAGTGGCAAGTCTTGAGCTTTTTGAAGTTTATTATGTTTTCCGAGATGGTTAACCATTTTTGCACAATGTTTGTTTATTTTGTCATGATTTTGTGAGACGAAATTATTTGTTTGTTTGCCATCAAATATGCAAATTCAGTACGTCAAATTTATATTGGAAAACTCCTCAACGATATTGAAATTTCTTAAGGTATTGACGATTTTTCTTGGCTTTTAAATCCTTGTTGCGTTTATTGGAAATTCTATGCGCACAGCTTCTTTAACTTGACTGAAAAATGGCTAAAAAGAAAGCGAAAGAGTGAAGGAGAGAAAACCCATTCTGACCGAAGCTATCTGTCCCCTCCATCGCTGTTCAAAGTTGTTATGTTTCTTGTGAAATTAAACAATTTAATTGCATTAAAGTTAAGTCAAACGCACGTGGAAAAGTTTTACGCATTCAACGGAGCAAACACGCACAGAACGAAGCGACCGAAATCAAATCGCTCAACTCAAGCATAGCAAAGCCGTCAATTGATGTAGCACACACACACGCACACAGTGGGAGGACAAGGGGGGTTGGGGTAGGTTAGTAAACATACAATGGGGATGTGGGTTTAGTTGGGTGCCCATAATTTGGCTCCAATTCGTCTTTGTTTGCGGTTTCGCTTGAATGTTTTACTGTGCACCGCGAAAAAGTTTTAATTAACTGTTTCACAAGGTGGCGGCCGCATCAAACCCTAGCCACGCCCTCTTCTTGCCAACCAAATTTTCCGTGTTTTCAACCTAACCTTTAATCAAGTATTGAACCGAATCAGTTTTCGGAGCACATTTATCCACAACCTTTTTTGAGACTATCTTTTGCCTTACCTTATCGGCTTGATTGTGTTTGTTGTCTTGACTTTTGGCAACATTTTTAATTCATTTAACTTTTGACATTAATTTTACTTTAAGCTTTTATAATGACAAAAAAAAGAAACAATATTTTTTAACACTGTTGAAACTTTTAATTACTTGGCAACAAATAAAAAAACACAAAAAAAAAGAAAATTAAATGAGTTACATTTTCCTGAAATTCATTTCTTAACTGCTTATCGAATATATATATACATTTAAACGCTATCTGCCGTATCCTGTTATCCTGCATACATCAATCAATTAATAATGCCCTTCAAAATGAATTGTTTCCCATTTGCCGTTCATTTATTTCACATGAATTCAGATCGCATGAATGCTTTTTGAGGAATCACCTATAGGTGTATGTGTGCGTGCTTCAGAGTTCGGCTGTCACTTAGCAACTTCATTAATAACACACTTCTGCACTTTCGAGAGCCATTATTGCTGCTGCCGTTGCCGTTGTTGACATGTGCCTGACCAATTATGGTGCAATTAACACACCTGATTGCTTAACATCTCTGACTTGGTTAATAACAGCATGCACACGCACACACACATTCACATGCACACACACATGCACACACACACACACATGCACATGCACACCTACACTGTTTGTAGCTGCTTTTGCCAATTGCATTTTTAACATTACAAAGGCGGCTATCAGAAGCAGGGCAAACAAGAAATAACAATCCGCTTTAAGCCCCTCCCGCCTCCACCACGCCCTTTACACAGGTGGCTCCGCCCAGTAGTAATTAGTGGCAAAGGCCTACCAGCACACCAAACAATTTGCAAAACATTTTTCACTGCTTTTGACTGCAGCAAAAAACAACAAAAAGTTTTGTTCCAAAAAGTTGGCCATGAAGCTGATTGCCAGCCGGCTGCCATTTGGCCAACGGCAATTCAGTTAAATCCCAAATATAGAAGCACTCAACAGCAGTAAACCCTCAACGTATATGCCTATCTGAATATATTAAAGATATACATATATATATAAATGTGTGTTTTAGATATAAATCTAAGCGTACTTAACACTAATTGAATTAAACTGCTTCCAAAATGTAATAAAATTAAATGGCATTTATGGAATATTCTTGTCAGAATAAAAGTATATATAACATTTTTATTAACATAACATTTTTATTATGCATATCATAAATCGATTTGAATTATGATTAAGGTAAAAGGCAACACAGCGAAACGGTTTTGTTCAATATTTTGACCTTTAGATGTGTGCACTTCAAAAAACAGGTTATTCTAAACGAAAATTTGACCTAAAAATAAATATTACAAACTTATTGGTAGAATGTTAGGTTAAATTCATCTTATGAAACGTTTTAAAAACAGATTTAATCTTTATCTTTCAATTTTTAACTTAATTGAATAAGAAAGTAAACTACTTTTTCTTAAACTTAGCTAAACAACAACAACTACAATCAGTTCATTATATTTAAGCAAGCTTAGTCAAGTTTGATGACTTAATATACAAATTACTCAAAACGCACTTAAAGGATTAAAGCACACACACACACACACATTAAAGCATTTGTTTTCCCCCTTCCTACAACAACAGGATACATGTTGTTTGCTAAATATGTACATTCAATAAACCGAAATGCTTTTTTGTCTCCTGTTTATGTTTACTGTCTAATTTGATGAAATATCCTGTCTGGGCTAAGGAAATGTTCGTGCTATGACAACGGCCAAGAAACGAATGCTACAAGTTGTACTTTAAATACATAATTTATCAAATTCGAAATCCAAAAAAAGACACCACAAGTTTATCGACCAGCGAGCCATGGAGACCACGAGACTACACCCAAGTGTATGCTAAGGAAACCGACCTAAGGCCTAATACTTCTACTTCCTCCTCAGCTCCTGGCTCCTTGCTCCTTGCTCCTGGCTTGTGCTTGGTATCGTGTCGCATTATTTTAACGTGCGAGGATACAACGATGAGTGTAATAAAATGAAACGGCAACTGGGGGAAACAACAAGGACAATGCGCCGCCATGCGCCTTATTATGTTGACATAGCATACCCAGCCAAAGCGTTTGTATAATTGATTAGGTTTGGCTTTACTTATGGCTACCCCTGATGTCCCAATGTATGCGACTCGACTCTATCTCTCACTCTCTGTGTTTGTGTGCTGCGTGAAGCTCTAAATAATAATTTATGTGCTGTGTACAAAGACATTAATCTTTATTGGAACTGAAAAGTATATGCAAACCGCTGACAAGTTATTTGCCTTGCCTTAGCTAAAAGTACTATAAATAAAGCACTCAACTCGAGAGAGAGAGTGCAAGACTATAACCCTGGAGTAACGTTATCTTTTCTGCTATGCCGACCCCGGAAAGTGTATCTCTGCTATAATCCTTAAATGATTTTAATTGCCCAATATCGTCAGAGCTTCAGCTTGAAATTCGACACAAGTATTTAACAAAAGGCAAACTTTAAGATTGATTGATTGTTGTTTACGTTAACAAAGACATCTTTGTTGCGTATACGTAATAAAGTGTTATTCTTCATTTTTTAATCCAAATCATTATCATCAGTCAATGAAATCCGTTTTGTATATGCTTCAATTGGTCGGCCTAATAGGTTTATGCACCCTGCGGTCAACCGTCTGAGCATAAACAACTTTTGCATATATGCAAATATGAAGCTTTGTTATAGATTGGGCGATGTCTGCAAAAGTTTTCACAAAAAAACGTTCGCAAATTGCCGACATTTGTTGTGGGAGACTCCACACGTACACTCACAGTTAAAGTCAGTCAAGTGTTGCGTTTTTAGATATAAATCATCCGTTGAATGGATTTGATTTATATGGTTAAACACAGGCACGTCATAGTTACCACTCTCACTGTTTTTGTTTGCGCTGTTATATTCATTATCATTATTAATAATAATATTAATACGTGTTCATATGTGTGTGTGTGTGTGTGGGCCATTTGCTCATGAAAATGGAAAGTATTATATATATATATATATATTTTTTTTTTTGCGCAAAAGAAATCTTTTGCGTCTGCTGAAGCCAAGCTGTTAACATGCATGCCTTAACATGAAAACATTAAATTAACAGCTACAAATTTACTTAGGCTGCACTTGAGAAAAAAGTAGCTAAAAGAATGTACAATGTTTTTATTTATTTGAAAGCAGATCAAACTGAAGTAAGCTAATGAATTTACAAATAAAAGACATTCGACATTTTCGACATTATTATTTTTTGTTTAAATCTTAAATAATGTTTTCTTTAGCAATCATAAACTATAAAAAAAAAAGTTTAAAAATTTGCTTTTCTACTTTTAATAAACATGCTCTAAAAAAATATTTAAAAAAATTATTTTTTGCTTTAAAAACTTTTGATAAATTGATAAAAATAATGTCTTTTGATTTGATTCTATATAAATTATATATTTTTAAGCTTATTAAGCTTATGTTTTCAAGTTTATTGTCCATTCAAAAATTGTTTGCCTTTAATTTCTCAGGTTTTCATTCAAATGTACTTCAAAAGCAACCTTATAGACGAAAAGGCAGATATATATCTTACGTGTGTAGATAGTATGTGCATATTGTATGTAAGTTTTAAAGAGAGATGAAGAGGGGGCAAGGCTCCTTGTAACAATCTCTGCCTGTTTGCCTGTTTTGCAACAGTCAGCAAGCCAGCTACTAGCTAGCTACCTAGTCAGGTGTTAACAACCTCAGCGTGTGGCTGATGTGCGGGCCTAGATGATGATCGTCATAGTCGTAGATGTCGTCGTTGTTGAAGTTGAATTTGCTCTTTGTGTAATTAGTTGCCACGCCAAAACAAGGAAAGTGAGTCGCAAGTCGAGTAAGTATTTTTTTTTGTCACATTGATTGCGCTTTATTGAAGACTTAACCCCATTAGCGTAAATTGGCGCACTTGCCAATCGGTGATCACAAAACAGGTAGAGAGCGAGATATAGATAGCAAGGGCAATATACAATGAAACCAGCCAACAACTTTCTGCCGCATGCCAAAGAACACACAGAAAACTTTTACCCAGCCCCAAACACACACAACAAGACGCACAATACAAAAAAAAAAAAACTCATTCACAAGAGATGGAGAGAGAAAGAGAGCGAGATTGTGAGCATCTTGGAATTTTTAGTACCTTGTCTTGTTTTTAGTACCGCTAACAAACAAAACCAGTTTCACCTGTCCGCTAAGTCTGCGGAGAGCAGAAACCCGAGCAAAGCCAGCAGCCAGCAGAAAACCGAAATTCAGTTGCTGCGCGACGCTCAAGTAGAGCACAAGACCCGACAAGATACCGAGAAGCCGTCGGCAGCCGAATTAAAAAAACCGAACCGGGACGCGAAGTAAACGTTAACGTTGACGTCGCTGCGCATGCGCAGTCCAGTATTGTAGTTGTTATTATTGTACATGTACTTGTGTACTTGTTGCTGTTGTAGAATTGCCGAAGTTGTTGTAGTAGTTGCTGTGCAGCGCGAGTGCGCAGCTTAATTATTGCCGCTGCTCCAGCACCACCACCACCACCACTGACAAAGAGTTCCCGCAAAAGTTTACTTGTTTGTCTGCATTTTTATCTGCACTTGCACACGTTCGTACATAGATACATAACGTATGTATGTATATCTGTATGCGTTTGGCGCTGTAATAGTTAAGGTTTCCCCTGGGAAAAATATATTCTTGTGTGCTGTTTAACGCTTTCTATTTGTGGCTTGTTACGCTACGACCACAACAAAAGCAAATGTAAACAACCGGGTCTACTACCCCAAAACTCATTACGGGCTTTGTGCAATCGGCGAAAAACTGACATCAAATAAAGGAAAACAAAAGAGTACAAACCTCAAAAAATTTCCCACAACAACTACAATATATTTGATAGTAACGTGCAATTTCACACACATAACAACAACTACAACAACAAAAGTAAGCCAAAAATATAAATCAAAAAAGAGAAACAGGTTACAAGCCAACAAAAAAACCAAAAAATCGTTTTTTAACCGCAGTTTGTGATTAACATATTTCCCATCACAAAGTCTCATGTTTTTTAATCGCCAAGTGCATGTGTGTGTGTGAATAAAACAAGAAGTGGACGCAGTCGCAAACGAGACCTTGAAGCTGTCGCTGCTTGTTGACTTGGACCTGCTTATTTTCGGAATCGAATCGAATCGTATTTCCCTATATGCATTTTATTGGGCAAATAAAATGAAAACACACTTGAGAAATGTTTTTATTGATTGTAATACAAACTGCAATAAAAATTTACATACTTATTAGTATGACATAACTGTCTGTATACACAAGATCTGTGGTATGAGCAAGCATTTCGAAAACTGACCAAATAACGTTTTGCATGCTTATGGACCGTAGAGCAAATAGCAAAAAAAAAAAAAAAAAAAAATTAAATACATACAGTTGTACCTCTAATGTGTATGTATGGATGTGTGAATGTATTCACACTTAGCGCTATTTTTTTTGGGGTCGATGCGCAGTCCAACAATCCAACGGTACGTCAAACGCCCCGAGAAAGAGTGAGAAATAATTAAGAATATGATACATAGATCGTTTGGGTGTAGTATGGAGTACTCAAAGTAAACTTCAATGCATGAATAAATGCTCTTTGGCTACATGAAAAGAAATAACAGTTAGTTTATCATGGACTCAAATGATGTGAGCATGCGCAATGAAATGCATCGCCAGAAGAACAGCTCAATCAAATTTTATTAAACGGAAATTATGAATGCTTAATTGTGAAACTGCATTTTAAATATGGGTGTGTAATTAGTTGGAAGATATCTTCTAAAAACAGACTAGATATTTTTTCAGACAAGACTAAAAGCTGTAATCATTTTTTTGCAATTTTAAAGAAGGGGATTAGTAACAACCTTCATATTGAGCAAAACTAAAGCTGAGTGAAATTTTAGTTACTCAACTCTTACACGTAACGTTGGGCTTGTAAAGAGTTTAAACACTTTCTTTTTTTTTGGGAAGAGTGTAAGAATAGTTATGAATTATGATAATAGAGGAAAAAGTGTGACCAAAATAATTATTAGCACGCACATCGGGCAATTTTCTACGTAGTTATATTAGTACAAAGTTTAAGAAGCTTTAAGCTTAAATATATGTTAACATGTAATATTGTTGACCTAAATAAAACGACAAAATTTGGGTTTCAACCAACAATTACCCAATTTACCTATTTTTATTGAACCTTAAAATATGTTAAAGTAAAGTTAGATACCAATTTTCTTATAGCTTCATTTAAAAAATTAAAATTAATCTTAAAGTAAAGGTTATTTTTCAAAAATGAAAGTCAGCTACCCTGTCAACTGTTTTTAGAACCGCATTTTATGCTAATTTCCGATACAGCAGCAATTGTTTCATTATTTGGATTGCCTTTCTCATTCCAATCGTTCGATGTAATCAAAGTGTTCACATTCTTGTCTCAAAAATGTGTAGGTAGAATATCATAGCTCGTATTTCTTCTGTTAGCTTTGCTGATTATACCATTCTAACCATTTTAGAGATCTTGGGCGAGTGTCAACATCGAAGACAACAATAGAGTAAACATTGTGTTTCTGTATATGTGGCTTTAACTCATAAATTCTCCAAGCGTTATGCAAATTGAATGTTCTGACACAGCGCCGATCGAAGAGGAAATGACCAAATACAGCGTGGCAGTCGTCGGCTCACCAGAGACTCGTATAAATGTTTAAATCACAAAATAAATAATTAGCGCAGCGCTTTGAAACAAGTTTTTACACATAGACAACGTGCATGGGCAATAAGTAATCAAAGAGTGTGTGTAATTAATGTTTGTAAATTGATTTTACTAGACAGTGGATGGGAAATGATTAAGCAAGAAATTGAATGATATTTGTAATACCCATAGACAAGTTTTATTAAAATATTTAGCAAAAAAATAGTTAAGTTCGCTTCACATTAACTAAGAAATTAATAAAAATATCTCAAGGCAAATTTTGTTTATTTGTTTTGTTTTTATTTCTGATCACATTAAGTAAACTTCATCTAAAAAATAAACATTGATAAGATCGCAAGCCTTATAATTATAATCGGCGATTCGATTCATGGTTCAAACCAATTTCCCGCTCTTAGGTTTGGTTCGTTAGCCTGACAACCTTGAATCCAGATTTTGTTGCAAATGAATCAACTTTTTACTCGAATCTTACAGCATTTTGAAACGCAACTTTTTTTCATTTTGCTTCATTATCATTTGTTGCCTGCCCAGTGTACTAAAAACCAATCTATAATTTATTTTGCAGCAAAAATGAATACTTGGATGCAGCTGCTGTTATTATTTAGCTGTTTGTGCTACTTGACCCAACGCATTGAGGCCTGGCGGCCATGTCCGGAGCTCAGTCCAACCTTGCGTTTGCCATGCAGGTAAGTGAATACGTGACAGAGAGACATGACAGACTGACGGACAAACAGACAGATGGCGAATTTCCGCTTGCCAATGACGGACGCCGTTTATTATTTTAATGTCCGCCAATTGCAATGTAATTTGTGTGTTGTCTGTTGCTGTGCTTAATCATTGGTCGATTGTGCGACAATTACAAAATTTTACTATTTACAATTACAGATGCAATGTGGTGCCTTTTGCGGCAACGGGCCAGCTCGGCGCTGTGGCCATGGATTGCGATCGTGTTGTCTTTCACGGCGATGCGCCACAGCTGCCGTATGGGGCGCCCATCGTGGCGTATACGCAACGCCACAGCGGACAACAAACATTGCCAGCACAGGTGAGGCAACTTTGAAAAGTGTCAATGACCAGCACTGAAATTGATTATTTCACTTTAGACATTTGGCCAACTCAAGTTGCCCATTGAGGATTTGGACTTGTCCAACAATCTTATAAGGCGCATACCCGAAAAGGCTTTGGATAGTCTCAAGGATTCTCTGAGCGAGTTGCGTTTGGCCAACAATTTGTTGGGTGATAATCTGAATCCCATTTTCTCTACTGCTGAGTTGCATGCCTTGAAAAATCTGCGACTGCTTGATCTGTCAGGCAATAAGATCATGTTGATTGAGGAGGGTGTCTTGAAGGGTTGCACGGATCTTAAGGAGTTGTTCATTGATCGGAACAGTTTAACGGCGGTGCCCGTTAACTCACTAAATGGACCAAGTACCTTGAAGCATCTGTCCTTGCGTCAGAATCACATAGGTAAGGTATGACTTATCAAAGGCTTGTGTCTAATTTAAAAAATATTCTTTTTTTCCGACCTTAGCGACGCTCTATCGGGAGTCGTTTATCGCTCAAACCCAGTTGGAAATTATCGATTTGCGTTACAACATTTTGAGAAGCATTGATAGTCAGGCTTTCCGTGGACTTCGGAGGATTAGGGAGATCAAGCTGGCCGGCAATCGTTTAACAAATCTAAACAGCGATGTCTTTGAGCAGCTGTTAACTTTGCAGAAACTGGATATGTCCGAGAATTTCTTCAGTCAGTTTCCCACAGTGGCATTAGCTTCGATTGCTGGACTAAAGTCTTTGAATCTCTCTTCTAATATGCTTCAGGTAATTGGAAATACGAAATAACCCTTCCGGGATACTCTTCTCTCCTTTAAGCCTTATCAAAACCTTAATCATTATGAAAATTAATTTATATACTTCTTTAAATTCGTTTTAGCAACTGGACTACACTCATATGCAGGTGGTTAAATCGTTGGAGAGTCTGGACCTAAGTCGTAATAGCATAACCAGCATTCCACCAGGCACTTTCCGTGACCAGAGCTTGCTTAAATACCTGGATCTCAGTCTCAATTCGTTGCGCACAGTGCGTATACTTCATAGCTAACAAACAGAGACAGATTAATTAATGAACATTCCCACTTTCTTAACAGATCGAGGATGATGCGCTAGAGGGTCTGCATAGCTTGCAAACACTAATCATCAAGGATAACAATATACTTCTAGTGCCAGGCAGTGCTCTTGGACGACTGCCACAATTAACATCGCTGCAAATGGATTTCAATCGTGTGGCAGCACTATCTGCTGAAATACTGGGCTCGGTGCAAGCGGCTGAAATCACTACGCTCTCCCTATCCCGCAATGTGATCCGAGAATTGCCACCCGGCAGCTTCCAAATGTTTAACAGTCTTCACACACTCGATCTGGCAGGGAACTCGTTGGCACTGGTCAATGCAGATACCTTTGCGGGATTGGAAGGCACACTGATGCAGTTGAAGTTGTCCCAGAACAAGCTCAACGGCTTGGGCAGCACACCACTGGCTTTGTCAGAGCTAAGGAGTTTGGATTTGAGTAGCAATAATTTGGCTGAGATTGTACCAACGATTTTCAGTGACTTGGCGAACTTGCAATCACTTAATTTGAGTAGAAATCATTTAATGGCTATGACTCCAGCACTCTTCAAATCTCTGACACGACTGCAAGTTATTGATTTGAGTCACTGCAGCATTCGTCAAATAAGTGGAGATCTGCTCGCTGGATTACAGGACTTGAAGCACATTCATTTGAGGGGCAATGAATTGCAGGAGCTCCAGGATGGCAGCTTCGTAAATCTGTGGAACATTAGCTCCATTGATCTATCCGATAATCACATTAATTCCGTTCGTGCTGGTGCCTTTGTCAATGTGATGAAATTAAAGCGTCTGGACCTTCATGGAAATCAATTGTCTGCCTTTAAGGGAGAGTTCTTCAATACGGGAACTGGCATAGAGGAGCTAGACATATCAAATAATCAGCTTAGCTATCTCTTTCCCTCATCCTTCCGCATACATCCACGTCTGCGAGAGATTAAAGCTAACAACAACAAGTTCTCCTTCTTCCCGGCGGAGTTGATAACAACGCTGCAATATTTAGAATACATTGATCTATCCCACAATCAGCTAAAGACCGTCGAGGAATTGGACTTTGCCCGTCTGCCCCGTCTACGTGCACTCTTCCTGGCCCACAATCAACTGGACATGGTCAGTGAGATGGCATTCCATAACTCCACCCAACTGCAGATCATTGATCTGTCACACAATAGTCTCGATCGCATTGGGGAACGCACCTTTGAGGGTTTAGTGCGCCTTGAGCAGCTCAATCTAGAGGGTAATCGTTTGTCGGAACTATCCGATGGCGTCTTTGAGCACTCCAAGCTGCACATGCTCGAGAATATAAATCTAGCCCACAATCGTTTCGAGTACGCTCCCCTCAATGCTCTACAGCTACGTTATTTCTTTGTCTCCTCAGTGGATCTTAGTCACAATCGGATTCGGGAGCTGCCCAGGGATGATAGCATTATGGTGAACATCAAACGCATTGATCTTTCCTTCAATCCACTTAGCAACCAGGCAGTGCATAATGTCCTGAACGAACCCAAGACGGTGAGGGAGCTGAATTTGGCGGGCACTGGTATTGAGGAACTGAAACTGCTGGAGACGCCATTCCTTCAGTATCTTAATCTCTCGCACAACAAACTGCGCAACATCAAGTCGGATGTGTTCCAGAGGGTGACGCTCCTGGAGACACTCGATCTATCCAGCAATAAGCTGCAGTCGTTGAGTGATCTCTCCCTAGCCTGGCCACAACTGCAGGTGCTCCAAGAGCTGGACGTGTCCAACAATAGCTTTGAGATCATCTCGCAGACGAACTTCGCTCAGCTGGAGATGCTGCGCACATTGCGAATGAATCACTTACCCCTATGCAGTCGGATTGAGAAGAATGCCTTTAAGCAACTTCCCAATCTGGCCAACTTGGAGGCATATGATCTGCCACTGTTAGGCTATCTGGATCTGCAGGGCATTATGGAGTTGCTGCCGGGTCTGGAAATGCTGGACATTGAGGTGAAGGACGCGTCCATTGGAAGTGAGCAAATACAGCCGCTAAAGCATCCTCGCTTGAGCATCATTGGAATACGCGGAGAGCGCTTGAAATCCATATCGTCTGGCACTCTAGCGGGCTTGAAGAGCAATGATCTAACCATAAAACTGCAGAATACATCGCTAAGCGCATTGCCACCAGCACTGCTCTTCCCCGTGCCACGTTCCTCACAGCTCACTTTGAATGTGGAGGGTTCAAAGATAAGTTCTCTGGTGCCGCAGTTCCTCAACGCTCTAGATGATCGTCGTGCCAGTCTACAGCTACATGGACTCAAAAGTAATCCCATCAATTGCAATTGTGACGCACGTGCTCTGCGCCGTTGGTTGCCAAGTTCGGGCATGCTGGAGCTGACATGTCGGGAGCCATCTTATCTCGCCGGACGCAAACTCATCGAGGTGGGTGATGATGAGCTGACATGCGACACACGACGCATGACATCCTCCTCAGCGCGTCCATCAACTTCCCAGCTGCTAAAGACCTCCAGTCAGCTGGTGACCCGCAGTAGCCTCGTCACCGAGGAACCTCTGATCATATGGAGCATGGAGCCAACGCAGCCAACGATCATGAAGATTAAGACAAAGGCTCCGCTGATGAAAGCACAAGGTCCCATCATGAGCAATGATGATACACTAATCATCGGCATTGTTGGTGGCGTTGTGGCATTCATAGCCATATTGATTATTATCATTTGTATTATACGGCTGCGCATGAGCAATGTGGAGTATCAGCAGAGTGCTGCAATGATGGGGATGCCACCAACCCTGCAACAGTTGGGCGCTCACAATGCTGCCTACGGCTACAAGAATGGAGGTGCACCCACTGCAGCATTGTATGCTGTACCCCCATATCAGGCCACACTGCCGCATAAGGCATCTTCTGTTCATCATCAGTCCACACAGAATCTGACACAGCGACAGCAAGTGGCGCAACAGGCAGCAGCGGCAGCAGCAGCACAGCAACAACAACAACAAGCTGCAGCCGTTGCTGCCTACTCGACCATGTCGCGCATGTCGTACTTCAGTGGAGCGGGTGCGGCACAGAGTGCCGATGGTGCCGACAGCCTGACGCAACAGCATCCGCATCAACATCAACCGTACATCATCTATTCGGACGACAAGGCATACAGATAGAGAGATTTGATTTCACCATTTTTTGTGTGTGTCTTCCCATCTAATCTTCATCTCTAGGTCTCTCTCAGTCAATCAGCCGCAACGCAGCTGAAGAGTTATGAAAAAAAAACAAAAAACAGGTTCTGTCATTGTCAGCTTATGTTGTATATAAACTTAGTAACATTTTAACTGTATCCGTATTTTAAGTCGATAAATCGCGTATGCGTAATAAACATATAATAGTATAATATTAAAAGCCTGTCTTTATTATTACAATTCACAAAATAGATTTATTGGTTTATACAACAAGATGATTTCATAAAAAGCCCTATACTCGTAAATGCAGATATATATATATATATTTGTTTATACACATGTCTAAATATAGTTTCTATATAGATGCACACATGTAAAAATATGTGTAAAAAACTTCAGGGTAACTATTCACAGTCTTTGTTTGTTTTTCATCGTTCAACATAACTAAACAACAAGATCAAAATGAGCTTAATACCTAGATGCTTAACAATTAACACGTTGGTCGAATTTTACACAACCCCAAACTATTATAATAGCATCAAATTAAAAAATTAAGTTCGATTTAAATCAAAATGCTCAATTAGGAATCAGCGGTTACATATTTGAGCAAATCACGACATAAACTCACGAATTAATAAACAAAGTCTTTTAAAAAACGCTATCAAACTTTTGCCTACATTCTATGCCATTGGTGCATAGGATGTGGTGTGCATGTTGTAATTACGACGACGATAGTAGATCATTAGGCCATAACTGGCAAAAAGTAGAACAGCAATGATGCAAATGAGTATGCCTGTAATTAGATTATAAAATGGTTATTAAATCATGCTCAACTTGCATTACATTATAATTAAAAATTAATGAACACACTCTCATATTTATTACATGCATTTACATAGTTAACTCTAGCAGTCGTTAATGATGGGAAATGATTTTTAAACGGTCTAAGGATGAACATCGGTCACTAATCATAATCTAGATAGAAGTAT
Organism: Scaptomyza reducta; assembly: GCA_035044485.1. Classification (NCBI taxonomy): domain Eukaryota; kingdom Metazoa; phylum Arthropoda; class Insecta; order Diptera; family Drosophilidae; genus Scaptomyza; species Scaptomyza reducta. The sequence continues at coordinate 119,762 of JAWNNV010000691.1, read as the reverse complement.
AATTTAAACCTGTACACCATAATACGCCTTGTCTGTTAACTTGCCTGTTGCAGCACCCAAATTGGCTTCCTCATACGTCATAGTTAGCGTAGATCTTTTGCATTCATCTTCCCAGTTTCCTGGCAACACATCTGAATACAGTTCAGTAAGTTTCGATAGCGGACAGGAGATACCACAATTGGGTATATTCAACGGCAGTGGCTCTGCGGTGGTGTTCTTATAAAACACAGAAACCAAGGGTAAATTGTTGTCATCCACACGAAGTTCCAACATTATGCAAGCTGTATATGGTGGACTATGGGGCTGTAAAATGACATGAGATAGAAATCAAAATTTAACGTCTTTTATATTAGTTCTTAAAACATACCTCAAAAAGCTTGAGCGTATTCAACAAATTGGCAACTGTAGTGTCATGTGCACTATATATAAACACTGAACGATCCGGATAAAGTTTTTTCTGAAGTTTGTGCTCGAATCGGTTAAGAATATCCTTAAGGAGAGGTCCTCCCTTTAAACGCGCCAACTTACGTGTGTGCGTATTGATGGAGAATGCAAAATTTGAGATCCAAGTTAAGTCAGCGCCGCCGTAAATCTTTTGTGCCCACATCGGCAGTGTTTTGTTGTAGAATGTCTCGATGAACAATGTATTATTGAAATATTGTGCTTCTATGAATGATTTAATGGGTCTACCGCAGTTTTCACTTATGTAGTTAAAGAGAACTTTATAGCGCTCCAATAATTCCTGGAACTCGGGAGATGCTTGATAGTTGGCCAAATAGTAGTCAAATGCAGGACAGGGAGCCTTGGCAGCCAAGATCTAAATAAAAAAAAACATTTGATTATAACAGCCATATGGTATAAGGAGTAAAATAGGTACAGGATCATTCTTTTCTGGTATTGAATGCACGGGAATTGGTTGCCATTTAATTTGCGGATTCCACACATCATCACCAATGGGCTCGTACAAGCCAGCTAAATTTGCTTCCGCACTCATCAGTGTCCGATCCACATCTGTTGATTGTACATATATCTCCTCATTGTTATACCTGCTGTTTAGCAGTGAATTGTAGCGTTTTCTCAGCCATTTGCCCAACTCGTAATGTTGTTGCTTGCCGCGCTAACAAAGAAAATCAGAATGTTAGTCACGCCCGCAGAGTTTAATCGTTTTCCACTATGTACATACATTGGTCAGCTGACCCCAGCCTGTAGGCCAGAACTTGCGATTATTCCATGGATCCGTTGGATACGGGTCTACGGGCATTCTGTCTCCATGGCGGAATATCTACAAAGTACCAGCAAAAATTATCCATATGGTAACAAAAAATTCCAAGATATTGACTTACCACATGTGCGAATTTGAGCTCACCAGTCAAGCTTGCTTGTACACCTTCCGCCTCCTCGATATCGGTGGATCGAAGGGCTTTAGCGACTGTGAAACATGATATGCAAATAAAGCAAAAAAAGACGATTGCCTTGACCCCGCATTTTTGGTAGTGCACCATCTCAAACTAAAGAAACCAAAGAACGTCTTTGCAGATATGTTATTGTTTTGTTAAATAAACAAGTAGTGTGTGCGTCATTAAATGTCACTTACTTACATTCAACAAAGCAACGTCTCCCTTATCGTACGCTATCTTTCACATTCAACACAAGTTAAACTCAAGCAATGGCCATTGTGTTTCGATTGTAAACATTTGAGAAATAATCAGTCATCGAAAAATTAAGGTGACCATAAAAGCACAGTGATTATTATTTATCGAAAATTTAAAACAGTAGTATTTTCTTTTTCGACTCAAAACTTGCATTAACGAAAATCTTAAACGGTTTTATTCACTTGATTATTTGTTATAAATAAATAGTAATTTACACACAGCAAAACTTCTCAAAGTACTTTGACACATGCAGTTGTTGTTTACGCGCCGAATATTGTTTTCATCAGCTGTTTTACATCCACTCACAATATTTGTGTTTGATTTTGTGCATACAGTTTTTTGGTTTTATGGTTTCACATAAAATAAGTAATGGCAGATCGAATGAAAAGACTGTGCAGATTGATCAACTTGTTCAATGAACCGTCGCTGGGCTATATGGATTCCGATGAGTCGGCCGAGGAACTATCAGACAATGCGCCGGGATCTATCCGAAAGACAACTAAAAATTCTTCACTCATATGTTGGCCTGACGGCGGCTTTACTGGTTCCAGTAAGATTTCATAGTTAAACATATATATATATATATATATATATATAATGACTTATAAATCTATATACAGGCATTGCATCCATAAGTAAAGTGCCAGGGAATGTTCGGTGGCATCAGGGATCGATGCAGTTACACGTCAAGGATATAACATTTCGAGGAGACTCTTCGCTGCCAGCAGAAATAATGGAGCTCCAAACACCATTTCAGCTATTTTGCTATTTTTTCGATGCACATATTATGAATACAATTGCCGTGGAAACAAATCGAGCAGCTCAAGCTCAGTTCAATATAAATATTGATGATATTCATCATTACATTGGAATATTATTGTACATGTCCATTCAGCAGTTGCCAGATCACTGGAAAAACGATGAGTTTGTACCAATTGAAAACTGCATGAGCCAAAGCAAATTCGCAACAATTGATAAATACTTCTCTGTGCATAATGAAAGCATGAGGATTAAAGTGGATCAACCTGGTTTTGATCCACTTTTCCGTATGCGTGCGTTGATAGACTGTCTTAACCAAAAATTTGACTCGGTGCCAAAGCAATCCCGCCTCAGTGTCGACTCACAAACGTGCAGCATATTAAAACAGCGTCCTATGCACAATGCACAGTATAAGAAGGGTATACAAATATTCGTACTTTGCGATACTTGCGGTTATGCTTACCGCTTCGAGATCTACAACATTCGAACTAAAAACCATATAGAGCCTGGTCAACCAGATTTGGGCACTTATGGTAACGTTGTTGTTCGCTTAACAGATACCGTACCAAGATTCAAACGGTACATAGTCTGTTTTAATGATCATTATGCGACCCTGCCTTTGATAGTGTATTTGCGTGCCAAGGGCATCTATAGTCTTGGACATGTGCAGCATAACTTTATACCCAACTGTCAGTTGCCAAAAACTAATGCCGTACTAAATGAAGCCAGGGGTTATACAAAAGAGTTAGTCGCTCGTTCATATGGCATTAAAATAAGTATCGTCTTGTGGAAAGACACCAAAACAGTTCGCTTGATGTCCAGCTATGTGGGTATTAAATCATTTGGAGGAACCAATCCGTGTGATGAAAACGCAAACGATGCTCGATACGATGAGCATCACTCCGAACTGGATTGCCCACAAATTGTTCGCGAATATAACGCCAACATAGGCGGCGTTCAACTAATGGATGGTCTTATGAATCGATATTGCATAAGAAAGAAGGCTTTGGATGCGACAAGTCGCGTTTTCTATCATTTCATCGATATGGCAGCAACAAACGCATATATTTTACATAGGCGAATTAAAAAGCAACGAGGTGATAACGAAAGCTCAGACGAGCTGCTAAAACTCTTCAATTTTCGTCAAGCCATCGCTTCAGATTTGGTGGCATTCAAGAGCAAGCCATTGCCTGCTGAATTAAGCAGTAGTTACGAAAATCCGACAATAAAACGAGAAGCCCTTCTAGAATCTTACAATCATAGTTAAACTTAATAGTGCCTTGCTTGCATTTTCTTTATTTTATGATCTAAGGGATCACATCAAACAGTAAACATATTTATCTCACTTATTAAAAGTAGTCTTTGTTAGTTAAGTTAATAATATTTATATTTGTATTGATCATATTTTACGAAGAACAATGCCACGCATTCCATTTGTCATTGCTAATTAATGAAAAAAATTACTTTCACATTGTTTTAAATTGTGAATAATTGTTGTTGCATCCTTAAATACAATTAAAAAATATACTGTTGTTGATTGTTGTAGTTGGGCTGAATGGTACTGACTAAACTTTATCGAACTTAAAACTTAAAATATCGCTCGTATTTAATTACATTGAAAACAAAATTCGGCTACTATGTTAGCAATTCAACTTCGATTGCGATCTGCGTCCATGTAATAAAAATGTTGCATTACAAAACTTTAAAATCTTCTATTTCCGCCCATATTGTGATCCGGTCGAGGCCCATTGAACCTTCATATGGAATAAATTGAGAGTGAGTCTAATACTGATATATATTTAATTATTAACATACCTGTTGTAATTGCCTGGACCACCACCTCCACGGCCACCGCCACGACTGTGTCCCAGTGGAGGAAACTCCGTTTGATATGCACTTTGAGCACTGTGATGATTGTGACCGTTTGCAGTTTCGTGTTTATTAAATCCACCACCGTGACTATGCGACATGCTGTTGCTTTGTCCACTACCGCCGCCGCCACCACGTCGTCCACTGAAGCCGCCACCACCACGACCACCAAAGCCGCCACCGCGACCAGGACTAAAACCACCACGACCTCCCTGCTGGTTGCTGCTGTTAAGAAATTCATTTCAGATAACTTCGTCTCACTTCCGTCCAAATACTGAGTGTATTTTACCTATTCAATCCGATATTGTTACGATTACGCTGATATGGACCATTATCATGGTCGATTGTGCCACTGGCAAAGCGATTTTGTTTGCCACCAAACGACACTGGCTGCTGCTGCTGATGCTCCACAACGGGCAGAGCAAATCCACGACGATCTTGGCCAATATTATGTGATGATGAGGAGCTACCGTTGCCGCGATGATGATTATTAGAGCCACCAGCGCCGCCGTTGCCGGCATTGTAGTCACTATGACCTGTGTTGGCCATACCTTGGCTAAACTTGTTTCTAAAGGGCTGTGAAGATGGAGCGTCTGAGCTTTGGTTATGCTGTCCGGATCCCTTGTTGTAGGGAGCACTGCGCTGCTGTCTGAAGTTGGACTCACTACGCATTGGTCCGTAGTGGCTGTCATTTGAGTTTTGAGCCCGGCCACCTCCTCTGATATTATTACCACCGCTGTGACCACGACGATTAAAGTTTCCGCCGCCACCGTGTCCTACGAGAATATTAATTTGTATTATTAAATTCACTTAATGGCTGATCCTTCCCTACCTTGCATAGGTCTTCGGTTACCGGCACCTCCTCCGCCGGCGCCACCACCGCCTCCGCCACCACTTCTTTTGTCTTTTGGCCTGCCCGGTTCTACGATAATTACTTGCCCCTTGAAATCGAGTCCGTTTAAACCTGAGATGGCTGCCTCCGCCATTTTAACGGTCTCCATGTGCACGAATCCGCACCGGTTCATAACATCGCACTCAACAACAGATCCATAATTTGAGAACAAATGTCTTAGCTCCTCTGGTTTGCAGCCAGGCGGCAAGCTGCCCACAAACACTTTGGCGGTCTGCAAGGAAGTGAGGAACACATCTTGAACACTGGACTATGTTCATGTTGAGATCAATACTTACAGACATATATTAGAAGTTAATTTCTTCTCGCTACGTTCTCTTTTTTTCCGTATTTTTCTTGATTCGGGTGTGCAAAATGCACAAGAACGATGTATGCGATGAAAACAAACTCAACTGTAATCGAAAATAATATCGGTCAAAAAAGTTATCGAGTACAGTTGATTTGTTTACTCATTTTTTATACTATATAAATTAATTTTTTTTAAGAATGTGGGCGCCAAGCACAGATGAAACGTATTTTGCTAGCATTGACTACAAAAAGAACGTGTTTAACATAGTGCCCAGCATGGAAATGATGGTGACCTTCACTGGCGACAGGGACGTTATTCGTACCCAGAAAGCTTGTTTACTGTACGCTGAAAGAATCGATTTCAAGGAGCTGATCGTAAGCCACGCCAAACAATTATCTTTTTAATGTTCTCAATGTACAAAATTGTTCGCAGCAACTGCGTTTGTCCGAGAAATGTGATCAACGGCGCATGTATATTACAACAGTGGACAGTGCATCCTTTAATGAGCTTAAACAGGATCAGTCCTTAAATGTAACTTTTTCAGGATTTATGGAGAATGTAGTGAGGATGTTGAAGGACTGCCAGGCCGGAAAGCTAGAGCTGTGCCTCCTTGCTAGAGATTGCATCAGTGAGAATCAGACAGAGCGTCACGATTTCCATATGCAATTCGTGGAGATACGATCGTTTAAGAATTTGGTGCATCTATGCCTGCCCTGCCGTTCGGCTCCTCTGCACACAGTGCTCTTCTACATTAACTCTACATTAGATGCAACGCACAAAAAGCTCTATTCGCTGGAGCAAAACACGCAACAGCTGCAAATGGAAATGAACTCGCAGAGATCACACATTGAGCAATTAGGCGCCGAAAATACCAAGTTACGCGAGGCACTAACGGAGAACACACGACAGCTGGGTGAGAAACACCAACAGGAACTACAGCAAATGCAAGATAAGCTCGACAAATTAAATGGCCAACGCAACAACGAACTGGATCGCAGTCGTCGTTCGCTTGCGGGACTGCAATCTCAGTTGGAAAGTGCGGCACAGCAAATGAATGATCTAAAGGCAATCCAAGAGCAAACTGAGAAACATAATCAAAACCTAAATGAGGAGCTCACGTGTTGCAAGTCGCGCATGAGCACACTTAAAGAACAGAACGAGAAATTGCACAACGAGATAAGCGGAGCTAAGAAGCACGGACGCAAGCTGGAATATAAAATCGAAGATCTAAAGCAGCACACAGCTGAGCTGCAGGATCACATACAAAAAGGCAACAAGGAAAAGGTATGAAAGTATTGTTAAACCGAAAGCCAAAAATTCTTATTGTTATTCACTTTCAGGCCAACATTGCTGCCGAGTTGGAAGCGGAAAAAAAGATTCTGCACACGAAAAGGCAAGCACTGGAAATGGCATCCGATGAAATTGCCAAAGCGAATCAAATAATACTTAAGCAAAGTCAAGAGTTGCTCAATCAAAAGAAAACTATTGCGTGGCGCACCGAAGTGGCGCTACAGCAGGAGAAAGCCATCAAAGAGAAGGACAAACTGTTGTTGCTGCGCGAAGATGAACTGCGAGAGTCGCGACAAACAATTCAGCAATTGCGCGAAGAGATTCCTCAGCAGCTTGAATCGATGCGTCACTTTGCCCATGGCCTAGAGGAGAAGTACAAGAATCGTTAGTAAATACTCTTAACAATAAGAAACAACATATCTTAACTAATCTTCTCTTTCTCATAGAGATACTCACGCTAAAAGAGCATTTATCTGGCAAAGAGAACTCCAGCCGCAAAGCTAATCGCAAATAGGATTTAAAAATTATTTATATGTAGTTACGAAGAATAACGACTGTTAGTTAATTTTCTTTATGTTTAGCTTTAATAAAATTTATTTATATTATTTGTTCCTAATGATCTATTCATAAACCTCATCTGTGCTTTTTCCCGCTTGCTGCGCTGCACCCACATTCACCACCTGGCTTATGTCTTCAAATTGATCCATTTTCAGTCGCTCTCGTATTAGTTCTGCAATTGCCTTTTGTGTGCGTCGCTCCAAGCGTTCCAACTTCTTACTAACATCACGCTTCAAATCCCAATCGGGTTTGCGTGGTGCCAAAGTCGTTATATCAATCTCTTCAATTTCCATTGGCTGCTGCAAGAGATTCAGTTGTGACTGAACAGCGGACTCAATGTCACCGGAGGGCTCTTGAGCCAGAACTTCACCCGACGATTGCGGCTTGTAACTACGAAAAATGGGCCTGAGAAACGGAAAACGTTTATAATAAATTCACAAAATATTTTATATATTTACTTTGGCAATTTGTCCATATCAATTTCTGAGAAGCCATTATTAGTCTTGGATTGTGCCTGCTCGCGAAGCTTCTGTAAACGCTCCTTGCGCTTTAAAGATTCTTCTGTTAGCTTTCCTAAGTTGGTATCGTTATTTGCCATTTTGTATCAAGGATAACAATAAAATAAATAACAGGCCGCACTTCTCCGGCACAACGCTGACTTTACAAACAATAATATCGATCGGAATCAATGCGTTTGACTATCGTGCAATAACAGCATTTATCATTCGATATTTAAGGTATCGATGTATCAAATAGATACATAAATACTTTAGGCCCAAGTTGGCAGCACACATTTTCTTGAAATAAGAGTGGAGGGGTGGATAAAAACAACGCAAAATTTTACACGAAAGAAAACAAAACATTTTAACAAACTACATTATCTGTACAACGAATGGTACACAGTTTCCCAACACGCATGTACCACTTGCCCAAAAACACAACACTTCACTAAATGGATACGAAAACGGAGCGAAAAACATTTTAATAATGTACCAGCTGCTGTTGGCAAGCAAGTGTTTTGGAATAACAATAAATTAGCTGCTGGTGTTGCTGTTTGTTTTCTGTCTAGCGGGATCTGTCGCTTTGCAGGTAAAAAAAAACTCTTTCGCGCCGCCGCTAGCTATTAAAATACTTCTGCGGACAATATGTATTTATATATGTCCGCGTTGTTTTTAATATACCCTTGCAATGGGTTGTATAGTTTTATCATACAATTTACACAAGATCTTGATCTATTTTTGTTAGCCATGTATGTTCGGTTTTTTTTTTATTGTAATAACATAAATATAATTACCTGCACACTGTTTCGCAAGTGTATATTATTTTCGGCATACCGAAAACTTCTTCTTTGTTTGTGTTAATTTGAGTTCTATATTGCTTAAAGGGAGCCGTTGCCGCCAACAATAGAACGGACGATCGACAACTAACTGCAACGCGCACACATCACATATATAGAACTCGCCTCGTCGAGCTCATTGTTCTGCGAATTGTGACTGTGGCACCGATTAGGCATTTTGCCCGGCTGTAGCTAAAAATGGAGTGGACCAGAGAGAAGACATTGTTGCTGATCAGCGAGTACCGACAGCGACGCGGACTGTGGGACATGACATGCGACGAGTATCGCAAGAAGGATGTCAAACAGCGACTGTTAAACGAAGTTAGAGACGTACTAGGCGGCAACATACCTATACCGGAGCTGGAGAAAAAGTTTCACACGCTACGCACACAATATCATCGCGAGATCAATCGTATGAAACGCAAGGAACCATACAATTCAAAGTGGTTTGGTTTCAAGAATCTCAACTTTTTAAGTTCACCCTTTGCGTGTCGCTCGACCAAAGGTCGCTTGAAAGTGGAACTGCAAGCGCAGGAGAACTCATCCGTGCAGAAATATTCATTGGGCGAGGTGAACGCTAGTGCCGCAGACAACAACACAATGAATGATGAATATATAATAACGCCGCGAAAGTCGCATGCGAGCAGTGCACAGGAGCTGGAGAAACTTATTGAGGAGACGACCAAAGATGCGGATGATATTGATGAGGAGGAGCCGTGTGTTGAGGAGGATGTGGAAACCAAGCCCAAACTAAGAAAAGATCTTGGTGGTGGGACATACGTGCACCTAAACGAAGAAGACAGCGAACCCCTCAAAACGCACACACATCACCAGCAATCGCAGCAGCAGCAACAATCACAGTATGTTATGGAGCTGCACCACACGTCTAATGCGGTTGAAGCTGTCAGCTTTCAGGCGAACGAGAGCGGTGAATTGCACTATCAATCGGCGTCCTCTGCCCCCGTCAGTGGCAGCGGCGTAAACACTTCATCCGTGCATGTTGTGCCCACGCGCATTATAAAGATCCAGCGACGCGATACGCCTGGCCAGGAGAATGGTTATTTCGATGATCCACCCACGCCGCATCAGCATCAGCTCCATCCGCCGCCGCCCAAACGGATCTACTGTGATCCCAATGGCAACCACAGCACCACCATACTCTCCGCCTCTACACTGGCAGCGGCTACACAAAATGGCAATGCCAGCAATGTGCTGACAAGTTCTGGCTCCACCTTAACAACGGGCACATTGCGTCTGCCACGTGCCAATACCATAGTCAACACAACGATGTCGCCGCCAAAACCGGCAAGTTCTCCGATACCTCCGCCTGCAATTGCCAACACACTGCGCGATGAGTTCTCCACCTACGGGGAGTATGTGGCCAATGAAATGCGTGCTATTGGCAATAGGGAAGTGCTTATTGCACTCAAGCACAAAATAAATACAGCCATCTTTGAGGCGAATATGGCCGAGTTGCAGAAATGAAAATATTTTAAAGTTTCCCACTGACAAAATTATTAATATATGTATAAAAAACTTTTTAGCCAGAATTTAATCTTAAGTTTTAAACAAAATTCTCGAAAGTCGAATGGAATTTTATTACAATCCCCTAGTTATTGTAAAGATTTGGTGTTTCAAATTGTAAACTAACATAAATCCATAAATACGTACATATTATAACAACGATTTGATTAAATAAGCCAAATATAACGTTTAGCAGAATCCGAATATACATAAAAGCTATGTAAATGTAACTGTCTTTTAATTAGCTGTCTCTAAGCAGGCGTCGACACGCTTACTTTGTCATAAAATATAATAAATTGTTAATCGTCAATGTTTTACAAAAATTTTCGCATGTTTTTTTATTATTTATAATTTTTGGCAAAATGTTTATGAATCCTATTTGCGAAGCATTTACAAATTTTCCTGTTCGAGTTACTATTGAGAAACTTGCTGCGGAATTTAAACCTGAACATAAGGAGGAAGATGAGGAAAAGTCGAAAGGTCCACGGGACTTCCTTAACGTCCCCGACGACAATTGGGTTGTCTTGCCGATGTTTAAATATCATTTGGATCATTTGAAACCAGCTCTTTCGTGTCGCACTAATCCTTATATGCGGTGCCGTTATAGAGATTTTCTGAACAATGTGCCTACGGATTATGTTCAAGTTTGTGTATTTGGGTCAAATGTGAACAAGTTGGTTATATCTAAAACTAACCAGACAATTTATTAATTTTATTATCCTCTCAGTCAACCAAAACCAAGAAGAAAATCTCTGAACGGTCAATTTTACGGTGTGGACTATAAATTGGCACCCATACCTAGCTCGGCAGATCCGCGTAAATTGCCCAAATCTAAGCTTACTACAAAATAAATATTTGCAATAAAAATTGAATTACCCGCGTTTTCTATTATTGTAATCGGCATTGAATGTTATCGAACAGATACAGACTGAAGTCTTCGGCAATAGATGGGCAACCCTAGAACTATAAACACACAGGCATTTGGCAACACTGCTCGATCAATTGAGATGAAAAATGTTTACAAAATGCAATAATTGTTGTGTTTCAATAATTATTTGTGTTATATTAACATGCCTTTTGGTCGAAAAAAGTGGTAAGTATCTAATTATGTACACTGCTGTACAGCGCACTCAAAAAACTTAATATTTTCCCTCAGTTGCTCTGAAAAGAACTCTGCGCCACTACGAGGTTTTCCACAGAGATGATGTTGTACATCGGATTGTCAAGAGGGGCGCTAAGCAAAGCGATAATCCATATAATACCATTAAGGAGCTCGAGTTTAAAACACTGGGCAAAAATTTTCGCGTGATTTTACATCCGCATCGCGATGTGCTGCACAGCAAATTTCGAGCTTACGCCGTAGATGCGGACGGAAATGAGACTGTGGTGCACTTAGGTAAGCCTAAAAATATCAAAGTTAATGCAACGCATTTATTAATTAATCAATATATTAACCCCACCAGATCATGATAACTTTTATACGGGTCGCGTGTTTGGTGAACTGGAATCATCGGTACGCGCACACATCGAGGATGGCACCCTGACCATGTCCATAGAACTACCCGATGAAACGTATCACATAGAGCCTTCCTGGCGTCATTTGCCCACAGCGAAGAAACACACAATGGTCGCCTATAAAACATCCGATGTCAAGCTCAATAATAAAGAGCAAGGCTCGATACCCAAGACTTGTGGCTATATCAAAGAGGGTCTGGAACTGGAGCACAATGACAATGAAGTCTACCATCTGCGTGAGAAACGACAATCGGATCAGTATGAATACACGCCGACAAAGACGCGCTGTCCTCTGCTCCTCGTGGCCGATTATCGTTTCTTTCAAGAAATGGGCGGTGGCAACACAAAAACAACCATTAATTACTTGGTAAGTGATCCACTTATAAACCAATTTATCCATACTCACTAGAGTTTTATTTCTTGCAGATAAGCCTTATTGATCGAGTGCATAAAATCTATAATGATACCGTGTGGCAGGATCGCTCCGATCAGGAGGGCTTTAAAGGCATGGGCTTTGTCATTAAGAAGATCGTTGTCCATTCGGAGCCGACGCGTTTGAGGGGCGGTGAAGCTCACTACAATATGATACGTGAAAAGTGGGATGTGCGTAATCTACTCGAGGTAAGTTGGGGTGGATGTTTTGCGATTTTGCGATTGAGCGTGTTTGTATAGCTACAAAAAAATGTTGTAAATCTTGTTCTATTGTTCTATCTACTCCCATCAACAACAAACTGTTTATTGCTCTCATACTAATGTAGGTCTTCTCACGGGAATACAGCCATAAAGACTTTTGTTTAGCTCATCTGTTTACCGATCTCAAGTTCGAAGGTGGCATTTTAGGCTTGGCTTACGTTGGCTCCCCACGCCGCAATTCTGTCGGTGGTATCTGCACACCAGGTTGCTAATCCCCAAACAAACATATATTGTTCATTATCATTTGGCTTATCGTTGTGTTTCCTTTCTGTTTGTTTTTGAGTAGCCAATCGTTGTGATTTCTTTTATTTACTTACATTTTGTAATGGTATGTGCTGTATGGAAATAACTAATATTTAAAATTTGTTTATTTTTTTTAACCTCACGAAGAATACTTCAAGAATGGCTATACACTCTACCTAAACTCGGGATTGAGCAGTTCACGCAATCATTACGGTCAGCGTGTAATTACACGTGAGGCTGACTTGGTTACGGCGCATGAGTTTGGACATAATTGGGGTTCCGAACATGATCCCGATATACCCGAGTGCTCACCCAGTGCCTCGCAAGGTGGTAGTTTTCTTATGTACACGTACTCCGTCAGCGGTTACGATGTAAACAACAAGGTAAACGAATTTTGCTCATTTTTTAATAATATATACACAAATAACTAATTGCAAAATCGCTTTAGAAATTTTCACCATGCTCTCTGCGGTCCATACGAAAAGTGTTGCAGGCCAAGAGTGGCCGTTGCTTCTCAGAGCCAGAGGAGTCGTTCTGCGGTAATTTACGTGTTGAGGGCGATGAGCAGTGCGATGCCGGACTGCTTGGCACCGAGGACAATGACTCCTGCTGTGACAAGAACTGCAAGTTGCGCCGCAATCAGGGCGCCATGTGCAGCGACAAGAATTCGCCTTGCTGCCAGAACTGTCAGTTCATGCCGGCGGCCATGAAATGCCGTGAAGCACAATACGCCACCTGTGAGCAGGAGGCGCGCTGCACTGGCTCCCATGCTGAATGCCCCAAATCGCCGGCAATGGCCGATGGCACCATTTGCCAGGAACGCGGCCAGTGTCGTAATGGCAAATGTGTACCTTACTGCGAGACACAGGGCCTGCAGAGCTGCATGTGCGACATCATCGTGGATGCATGCAAACGCTGCTGTCGCATGAGCATCAATGAGACATGCTTCCCAGTTGAGCCGGCAGATGTGCTGCCGGATGGCACGCCGTGCATAACCGGCTTTTGCAATAAGGTTGTATATTTGACATTTTTGTGTACTCTTAAACAAAACTTGAAAATATTAATATTCTTTTCTTACAGGGTGTGTGCGAGAAGACTATACAGGATGTAGTCGAGCGGTTCTGGGACATTATTGAGGAGATAAATGTGGCCAAAACACTACGCTTTCTCAAGGACAACATTGTCAGTAAGTAAACGGGTCAACTGTACTTAATATGAAGATAGATATATGGGATTCATTTCTGTGCTTCTTGCAGTGGCTGTTGTGTTGGTGACCGCTGTTTTCTGGATACCCGTCAGCTGTGCCATCTCATATTTCGATCGCAAGAAGTTACGCCACGAAATGAAACAAATTGAATGGAGTCACAAGCTCGATCTCATACATCCCAGTGACGACAGGCGTCGTGTTATACACATACGGTACGATTTAGTTTCTATACATTTATGTGCACGTAATAGCAATTCTTTGAAATATATTTGCAGCGTACCACGGCAGAAGATCTCAGTGACGCGAGCTTGTAACTAACATAGAACGCGGTGGCGGCCATTGTTTTATCTTCCGTGAGCATTCTTCTCAAAACTGCCACAATTATTTTATATTAAGCATAACATTTAAAGTAATACACAACATAATGAATAAAATTCCCGATAATATAGACCAATTCCCCAAAAATGTATTGGCTAACACAACTCATGACTAATTATAAAGCACCCAAAATCTTGGCTTAACATACGATTTAATGGGAGGAATATGAATTGGGTAGTCCCGATATGGAGTATATGTTTAAAATCAACATTTCGATTAAATTGTGTTTTTTTCTGTTTATTCATACTTTAGCAAAAATATGTTTTATTATTCAAAGTTCTACTGCGCATTCTGTTTAACATTTATGATTGAATTTTCTGCTTCTATCTTACGATTACTGGTTCGAATTATTTTTTACTGTGTTGTTACTTCTTCTTTGCGCTCTTGCCATTTGTCTGTGGCGAACTCTCGTCATCGAGTTCATCGCTGTCGTCATCCTCATCCGAATACTCCTCATACATCTGTCCATCGTCATATTCACCCAAGTTCATCTCCGCCTGAAAGGAGTTAAAAACATGAGTTAGTTATATATCTAACAATATACAAAATATATAACTTACCTTGCCACAAACATAGACCGGCCCCGTGCCCTGCACTAGCTTAAATGTGACTGAGCCATTAGGAAATTCAACATTTGGCCTCAAACTGCGAGTTTCGCCTACTTTTAAGACCGCAATGGGAATTTTGACTGTCTTTTTCTCGCCGTCATCGTGAACGTTTGTTTCCGCCTGTAATTGTGCGAATGATACTATTGTTATGCGATACGAAACTAATAGATGGGCCCCTGCATCTGCTTTCATCTCCCCTCATCCGAATGAATTTGTCAGTGTTTTTCCACTGTCAATTTTCTACACACCTGAACGACGTTGAATTCGCCTGTTTTCGCATCTGAACCCAGTGAGATCTGTTTAATGATCAGCTTGTGTGAGTGTACTATATACTCCTCTGGGATTTCTGGCACATCAAATTGTGCAATTGGTTCTTTTTCGCTCAACGTAACACCTAGAAGGGGTACAATGGTTAATGATTCCATTCTTAATTTACACACATACAAATGCATAAGTGTATGTAGTTTGCCGGTGATGCCCCAAAAATATTGCAGGCACATGCCTCCAAGGATATGGGATGCAACTTACCATAAAACGACTCGGACTCCATTTGTATGCTGCAGGAAACGCTTGTGTACAGTACAATTAAAAAGTTTAGGAAAACTTGTACTTTTCACACGTGCCCCGTGCAATGGCGATAGCTAAAGAGACAAATGAAGTAGAAATGATGCTTGGGATTCATCGATGGCACCGATAGTTTTTGAGTCACCGATTGCAAAAAAAAATAAATAAATAAATACACTAAAGCAATAATATCGCTAAAACAGTATGTTCAATACACAATCCATATAAATTACATTTCATGTATTCAATCCCGTATCTGCAAAAAATATCAAACGAATAATTTTGTATGATGTCAATATATCTGGTAACACTAAGCGTAAATTGCGCGCACATCACTAGCTCATTTTGTATCCCTAGTTGTTAGCTACCATTTTGCAAAAGTTTTTGCTCAACACGTGCTCGGCGCTCATATTTTAAAGCTAGACATAAAGCAAATCACTAAAATGGCAGAGGAATCATTCTATGGTAAATATCAAATAACAACAAATCAATGAGGAAATTAAAGAACGGCGACAAATGGATTTATTTGCAATGCGCTGGCAACGTTGCCGGTTGCCGGCATTTTTGTTCAAGGCTGTGTCTTTGCGTAGATGTGTCTGTGTGTGTACACATGAATGCAGACACATTTATATAGTGTGTGTATACGTATATGTACTTTATTTGTTAATCTACAAGTAATACTTTTTATTTTCAGGCGTTACCCTATCCGCAGAAAACAACAGCGTAACCTGGGACGTTGTCGCCGATGAGGATTACGCACGCGGTCAAAAGCTCGTTATTAAGCAGATTCTCCTTGGCGCCGAGGCAAAGGACAATGAATTCAACGTGGTCGAGGTAAGTGCGCCAAGTTCAAGTATAATTGTGTGTGTAGTGTCTGGCTCTTTGGTGTGTGAGTGCGTGTACAAATCTCTTATTGTGTAGACCGGTTTGTTTTCTCCAAGTACGCGCAACATTTGTTGTTGGTAAGGGTAATTTTGTCTGTATCTGCAATACGCGCCCTTTGTCTTTTACTATTATCGCCGCAGTCGTTGTTGCTGCTGCTATTTTGTTAGCAAATCCATGACGTCAGAAATGAACGACTTTCGAATTATGATGAGTTTAAAAGTTACCCTGTAATACGTTATGATTAGGAACATTTATTTTAGTAACCTTAGAACAGATTTAGAACTTGTCTATTTATAAATTAAATTTAAAAAGAATTTCGACTCTTAGTGTTAAACTGTACCAAAAGCAAAACATTTTTTTTTTTTTTATTGACTTATGTCGCATGCAACTTGATCAAGTCGATTGCTGTCTGTAGCGTCTTCTTCCCCATTTTTTGCCGATACAATTTCAATAAGCTGTGTAAAGCTTTTTGTGAACTTAAACATGCTGCGTGCCTGCTTTTGCATACGGCAAACAACGCCTGCTGCCGCCATGTTCCAATTCCAACAGATGAGCTCGCACTGCAACAGCTTCAAGTCTTCTCTGAGTGAAATAAAATTCTATAAAAGTGAAACGAAAGCGAATTGAAATTATTTGTTGCTTTAGTTGTGTCTGTTGACTTACCAGCGCCACTGTGGCATCAATTGATCTAATCTCTGTGCCTTTAATGATCACCAGAGCGACAGCTCCCGTTTGCCCCTCGGTCACGTGAGCAACAGTTGCAGTTTTTAAATATTCGGCAGCCGTATAATCCACATTACCTTTCAGCTCTGCCAAGCACAGCTCGATGCCGTTGTGCTACAACAAAGAACTCAATTAATACAATGTGCTTTTTTACTTATTACTTAAATTATTGTTGTCTTACCTTTTGCGTTTCAAGTTGAAACTGTGGCGTCATGCTCTTCTCAAGTATGAACATCGCATTGATCACTATACCCACCAGCATACCATACTCCAATGACCAGAATATACCGCACAACGCTGTGATAACAAACGGCACCATGTCGCGTTCTAGCGAGCCAGAAAGGAATAAATTACAAAAGGACAGTCGTAATTTCCTTGCTCAAACTTACTTTTGGCGCGCCAAATCTCTGCAATTGTTTCGTACTCCACCATAAACACCATGGCTGCTATGATGATGGCTGCCAAAGTAGCTTTTGGTATATAAGCGAAAGTGGAGGTGAGTAATGCAAGTGTCATTAGCACCAGGATGCCTGTGAAGGCACAACCTAGCGGCGTCCTAACACCACTTGCATTATTTATGGCCGAACGGGTGAAGGAGCCAGTAATGGGCATCGAAGAGAAGAAGCTACTAAAAATGTTACAGAAACCCAATGCAATCATTTCCTGCGATGCATCCACAATCTTGCCCTTGGCTGGAAAATAAATTGTTATTTAATTACAATACACATCATTGGATTAAACACAACTTACAGAATGCCTTGGCAATGGTCACGCTCTCGAGTACACTCAGCAGTGGAATGGTTGCCACAGCTGCACCCAAATGGGAGATCATGCCACCAAAACTGACTGGCTCTCCCAACACGTTCTCCGTTTTGAAAGGTGGCAAGCGAAACGGTGGCAGACCCGGTGTAATATCTCCAGTTATCCTAAATGGCATCTCATCAGAATTGCGACTGAGCAAATAACACAAAAGAATGCCAAAAAATACGGCCAGAACATTACGGGACAGCGACAAATATCTCCAAAACTGACGGCTGCCAAATTTCAAAGATGTCAACTTCTGCAAGAGATATACAATGAAAAGATATTACAGTGTTTAAGCTATTCAACTTACTCGCATAAGCAGCAGAATTATAAACGTGCAACAACCCAGAAGCGCATCATTGAGACGCGTCTCCTGAATGTGACCAAAAAATGTTATCCAACAGTTTAGGAAACCGTTCGATTTATTTTGTATGCCAAAGAGATTGTTAATCTGACCACTGCCTATAGTTACAGCAGCTGCCAGGGTAAACCCCGTAGTCACTGGCGACGAAATGTAGCGTGTCAAAACGCCCAGATTCAACAAGCCCAACACCAATATAATGCACCCGGAAAGAAAACACATTAAGATCGCATAATCTGGATTACCATCCAAATGTGGATAGATCATCATGGACATAATGGCAGTGGGACCTATTAAAGTTGGGAGTTGTAATCAATGGAAATGAATTTAAGTTAATCTTCTCGAACTCGAACTTACCCACTGTAATATCCTTGCAGGTGCCAAACAATATGTACATAAATCCACCCATAAATGCCGAATATAAACCATAAACGGGCGGCAATCCAGCAACTACACCATATGCGAGTCCTTGCGCCACCGCGGTTAAACCCACCGTCAGTCCCGCCACAAAATCCACAATTAGGAATTTGGCTTTATACTCTGGCAGCCAAGTGCAAATGGGTAGCATACGTTTAACAGTCTGTGTGCTGCAACATTCGCGCGCCTTGGCGCCCATAGCGCCACATACATTTGGCAGGCGTTCGTGATAGAGTTCATCTGAAAATGCCAGAGACAAGACGAAAAGTACTTGACTTTGATTAGAAGCACCACATGATTTAATACAACCCACACCGTCTTATCTAGTTGACAATGTTTTAATATTGTTTATTTCTTTTTCACTTCAATCGATCTGAAGTGGTGGGGCAGGCCAACAGCACTTTCGACTGTCACATTAATGAAAGATCCTCGCAACGAGATTAAATACCCATTGTACTTGTTTTATATATATATTTTATCAACATTTGTTGGTTGACGGAAGTCTGTAAAATTCCATTCTGATGGTTATCTAAAAATCATATCACATGTTCTAAATATTGTAAAAATTTTTATATTGAACCCAAATTGTATAGTTCGAAATCACTGCTGGAATCTAAATATTGTAAAAAAATTTATATTGAACCCAATTTGTATAGTTCGAAATCACTGCTGGAATGCAGATAAAAACAATTCCGTTGTTAGGCACTGATTTTAGATTATAAAACCATATTTAATCTGCTGTATATAGAAAGTTTATTAATTAACAAGATTGTGTCTTTTACAATCTATAATTGATATATTTTTTTTTCATACAAAATTCGACAATGATATTGAATTGTTCTTTAAATTTTTGAAAGGTCTGCTTAATTAAAGAAAAGGAAAGGAATTCACCCGCGAAATCTTTTCTTAGAAAGTAGTCTTCCAAAAATAATCGCATTGACGATTTCTATTTGCTTTGGAGATTCACTTATCAATTTTTTATTGGAACGCACCATCGTTAAAGTCGCACATATTCGCCAATTTTTTGTTTTGTGTTTAAGTATTTTTGAGCCAATTTACAGACTTGAGCACTAAGTGGCCGTTACTTATATATATATATATGTTTTAAACACCTTTACGTCAGGTTATTAAATGTAACACGCGCACAATGCTGCACACTTCACCAATTGGAATTGGATTCAATTCAATTGTTTGTTCAGTACGATGGTTATTTCCGGATTCTAGTTCAAGCGGTTGGTTGTAGTTTGATGTTGCCACTGCGACAGCAAACCCTTGAATGGCCCGTCTTTGGCGAGTACGTAACGTTAAGTAGTATCTCTACTGCTTTTTACGTACTCTTTTCATTTGTCTAGTTATCGCTGTTTTGTATTTCGTGGATTGCCTTTCGGACTCTTTGGCCCGATTTGGATCAGTTAGCCAGTCAAGTCATGGTAGAGGTATGATGAATGGCACTACTTTCGCGACAGCTGTTAGACGGCACATGTAAACCGTTTTGTTATTGTGTACGTAGTTTCCAGAGGATAGTATTAACTAATAAGCTTTA
Organism: Scaptomyza reducta; assembly: GCA_035044485.1. Taxonomy (NCBI): domain Eukaryota; kingdom Metazoa; phylum Arthropoda; class Insecta; order Diptera; family Drosophilidae; genus Scaptomyza; species Scaptomyza reducta. The sequence continues at coordinate 99,634 of JAWNNV010000691.1, read as the reverse complement.
TCTGTATGTTGCCGACTTTTGAATGCTCTTTGCGGTGCAGTTATACGATAGGCGATTGTTTAACATTGTTCCTATATCAGCAACATGGCATAAAGATTCAAACTGTTTCCATTTAATTGACTTGACAATTGTGTGGTTAAACTCTAGGTCCTTTGGGATTAGTTTATTGGCTTTAACACCACCTCTAACCATATAATGACAGTTTTCATGACCCCCTTTAAAATGTGTGACTGTGTTAATTATACGGTTAATTCAATTAAAACGTTTAATATCTATGTCTATATCTAATTGCATTTTGTTTGGCATATTCTCCACACCTTGCAGGTGACTACAGTAAAGGACTCGGTGCAGATACCTATTGCTGTGCTGAAGGCTGGTGAGACGCGTGCCGTCAATCCCGATGTGGAGTTTTACGAGTCGAAGGTGACGTTCAAGCTGATTAAGGGCAGCGGACCGGTTTATATTCACGGTCAGAATATTAAGGATGATGTTGAGGTGGTCGACATGGAGGAGGAGGATGAAGAGGACGATGGTGAGGATGATGAGATTGAGCACCCAAAGAAGCGGGCCAAAATTGAGCCCAATGCTGATGTCAAAAATAATGCCAAGAACCAGAAGAAGAAGTAAATAAAGAGGTTTTTAAAATAACAACGAAAGAATTCTAAGCTAAATCTGTAGGTTTTAAAAGTTTTTTAGGCCCTATTAACAATACAATAACTTAAACATAAACACACACATACATGCATACGATGTAAAACTTGAACATACATTTAGTTCCTTTCTCTGAGATCCTTGAAAACATTCAACTTCAAAAAATCAACATGAAGCTACAACTTACAACAAAAATACTGATGAACTACTATTAACACTTAAGCAAAAAGTTAGTTAAAAAACAACAACAACAACACATCAAGCATGCAGCTGCCTACGTATATATATAATTATTTGTATATAAAGTATACTATGGGTTCTTGAAGTTGTTGCTGTCTTTAAGCAACATTCTTCGTTTGCCCCGCCAGACCTTCCAATATTTTCTTCGCCATTTCATATTTGTATTATGAAAACAACAACATAATAAAATTGTCATCAATAAAAAAAAATGTATTTCTTAACACTTTTGGTTTTTTAATGAATCATATTTGTTTTTTTTGTTTTGTTCGACTAAAGTTAACAGAGTTACAATTAATGTCCGAGGAACAGAGCACGCTTTTACAAAAATTTCAAATTTGTGTCTGCTCTCTATTAAGTCCTCAAATTGGATTGTGTTTGCTAGTTTAGTTAGGAGAGGGCATAACCTTGAGACGCTCGCAGGCGGCCTTCTCTAGTGCCTCACGGTGCTTGGGATCAGCGATTTGGATCAGTTCGTACATGCGTTGGCGCGTATTCTTGCCAAACAGTGAGGCAATGCCGTGCTCTGTGACCACATAGTGTACGTGTGCTCGGGAAGTGACAACACCGGCGCCTAGAAATAACAAGCCATAAGTATAAGAATAACAATTTGATTGATTTGCTTAATTCACCTGGCTTCAGCATCGGCACAATCTTGCTTTCTCCTTTGCTGGTGGTGGATGGCATGGCAATGATGGGTACACCCAGACCATCGATACCCTCGGCAGCGCCACGAATAAAGTCCACTTGGCCACCGAAGCCAGAATAGAAGCGTGAGCCAATCGAATCAGAGCAGACCTGTCCGGTTAGATCAACTTCGATGCAGCTGTTAATAGCCGTCATGCGTGGCTGCTGTTTCACAATACTAGTATTGTTGACATAGTCAATGGCCAGCATCTCTGTAAATAGCAATTAATATTAAGAATTTGTATATTTATAATCTTATACGAGTTTAGCCTACCAATGAAGGGATTGTCGTGAACAAAGTCGTACAGAGGCTGATCACCAATCAAGAAGGAGCCCACAATGCGACCTTTGTGCATTTTCTTGCGGCTGTTCGTGATGCAACCTTTCTTGACCAGATCGACAACACCATTGGCAAACATCTCGGAGTGAATGCCCAGGTCCTTGTGGTTGTGCAGAGCCTGAAGAACAGCATCGGGTATGCTACCAATGCCCATCTGCAGTGTTGCTCCATCTTTAACCAGATTCTCAGCAATCAGTTTGCCAATTTTCTTTTCCACAGCTGAAATTTCACCGGTTCCATGCTGAGGCAATTTTTCGTTGATCTCAATAGCAAAATCAAAATGCGACTTGTGAATAATTGAATCGCCAAACGTGCGTGGCATATTAGGATTAATTTGAGCTGCAAGCAATTGGAATCGTATTATTTAACGTTTCAATCTCAGACATTATCACTATTACATACCGACAATCTTCTTGGAGTTGAGTAGCGCAGCACGGACACAGTCCACACTGGTGCCAAGTGAGCAGAAACCATGACTGTCTGGCGGCGACACATGGATAAAAGCCACATCGGGCTGGACAATCTTTTTGTAGAACAACTGTGGTATTTCATGCAGAAAGATGGGCACATTGTCGCCACGTCCATCGGCCACAGCCTTCCGCACATTGCCGCCCATAAAGAATGAGTTGGAGCGAAAGGTGTCCGCATATTCGGGCTTGCAGTACTCCGCTGGTCCCTCGGTGTGCATGTGGCAAACAGTTACGTTCTCCAACTTGTTGGATTTGCCAAACGCCGCCATTGTATTCAGCAACGTTATCGGAGTCGCCGCGGCTCCCTGTGCGAAAACCGTGTCGCCTGTAAAAGAAAGTACAATAATGTTAATCATTTGTTAATCAATTTTGTGAATAACTTTGAGACGAAAAATCAGCACTAGACGGCTACTTCCTCATGTTTTAATTATTTAAAGACAAACTACTCAAATATGCCGATAAATAGTGTTTTTGTTGTATATACAAAAAATTCACCACTCTTGGTGAAAATATGGCACTGGTGTTAAAAGATTCAACACAGTAATAGTAAAACGAACAAAACAAATATTTTTAATAAACAATAAACAGCCGAAGACAACAATATGTACGTATTTATTTACATATGTATTTACCCGAGCATTGAGCGTTTCACGTGCTGCTATTTAGCTGCGTGATATTTAGCATTACTTTGCCAAAAAATTGTACGCGAATTGACAACAAGCACACGCATACATAAAATGGCTCATTTAAATATAGCTGTGTCATGCATCTGCGTAAGGCAGCGTACTTTTTTACAGTAATTACATATGTATGTAAATTGCTTGTTATGCACGTCAATATTAAATACATATACATACATATTTTTAATAAATTGATTTGAATGGCAATATATTGTTTTTGTTGCAGCGTTCTGAACCTGCTTTCAAGATGTGTTTCCAATTAATAAAAAAAAAATTAATTTAAAAAATTTAGATTACCACTCAGTCACAAGCTCATGATAAGAGTATTAACAATTTAATCAAAATGTTATTACAATTATTTGCCTAAATAACATGATTAGCTCTTTTTCACACATTTATCAAGCTTTTTTGGATAACCATGTGTATGTACATACATATGTATACATTCGAACGATATCGCCCAAAATGATTAAAAACAAAAACAAGAAACTAGTCCATACAAAATTCTGTTGCCGGTTTTTGCGAGCGGCGCGTGAACTTAAGAATTGATCTAAATTTAGAGCACTATGTTGAATATGCATATGTGGTTGTATGTATCTGTGTGAGATGTTCTAGAAAAAAAGAAGCTCAAAAAGTGCGACAAATTGGGATGTAAATTAACATTTATACGAAACTAGTTTTATTACTCGCGAATATCAAAGCATTTATTTCTAATTAACGATAAATATATATTTTCGGGAGACTATTACGCAACTTTAATTAAATCAATGTTGTGTTAGAAGCAACAATTTAGCAATTTATTTATGTCAGCCCCGCCCATTTGCAAGCAGCCATAAAATGCTAATTTAATGTACAGTCTGCCTACTAATATTAAGTCAAAGCTAAGCTTTTGTTGGCAACAGCTGTGCAAGCAGAGTACAAAGTACAATTAATGTTGATCACCCTCGTATGCTGGTGTAAAAATACAGATGTACATATATGTATACAAATATGTATGTATATATGTAACTGAACCTGAAAACAAGACAGATAGAAACACTTGCGATCCTAAAGGAAACTTTTAAAAACAACAATGCTAATTGAATTCAAACTAAAACTTGAAACGACGCACATTTATGCAAAATATTTATGTCTGTACAGTGGACTTTCGATTAGGCGGAAGTTGGATATTTGAACAAGGAAAGTACATCAATGTAAAAAAATGCAGTTTTAATTTCGACATTAAAATTTATGGATATTTTCAATTATCGAGCGTTCTGTATCTGTGCAGCTTTAAACAGATAGACAATTTGTCTACGTGTGCGTGCAGTGCTCGTAAATAGCTGATTTAGTGGTTCACTTCTGGGACTAATCACGGTTAATTGATTTTAGTACATAAAGCACCATGTAATTGGACACTTCATACACAATAGTTTAACGACAAACACATGTGTACAAATAGTTCGAGTTACAAACGCTACATAACACACACAGACACACGAATGCGATTTAAATTTGCATGTGTTGTTCTATTGCCCCCCCGCCTTCTGTTTCTACTTTTAAGTAGTCAAGCAAGGGCGGAGACAGCGATAGACGCAAAGGGCTTTGCTTTCTTTTAGTGCAAACATTACATAACATTGAATTTTTTTTGCACTACTGCATTCGAATGAGAAGTTGCTTCCAGCGCAGATTTAGGTTCCTTCAATAACTCACCAGACTTAATGCAGGCGACTGCTTCTTCGGGCGACACGATTGGCGGCTCGCGGGGCAGTGGATGCGACAGCTCATTGACGTAGGTGAAGTAATTGTTGTGAGTGGAAGCACCATTCGCCGACGCAATGGTCAGGAATTTGTTGATGTTCCTCGCTCGACGCGCCAATTGCATGCTCATGATTGCAGTTAAGACAGCTAGTTGACTTCAAAAGAAGGCAATAGACGTAAAGAAGTTCTGTGTATTCAAATTTGAGGGGCTGAATGCAGGAAAACCAATCGGTGCTTTATTTTGTCCGCTTATGTTCTTTGCGCTTCTTCAGCCTGATACGGTACGTGACTCTTCACTCCAGCGGCGCGATTGCAACTAGCTTTGACACAAAGCTTTACCACACCGCGAAAGCTTTACAGAACCCCTGCCACGCCATGGCGGCCACAAACCAGGTGTTATATGGTACATTTTCTTAATAAGCTTAATTTTTTTTTAATGGATGTGCATGCATTTTTTGAAAGGCTTGTAAAAAACTGAAATTTTGTTAACGACGATAATTAATGTTTAAAAAACATTCCTTCATTTAAATACTTATCAAAGTGGTTGTTCGGGGCGAATGTCGTTTAACATTCACCAGAATAGATTGTTTTGTTTACATCAACATCTGTTGTAGAACATTTGTGCAAAACATTAAATAAGGATGAACAAAAGTAAAATTAAACATTGTGATCGGGTTTAAGTTTCTCCCAAATATCTAACTAAATATTTTGTTGATTTCAGAAAATAAGACTAAAGCAGAAGATAATGAGGAAAAATCATACATCCTTAGCATATGAGATAAAAAAAAAACAGAAAAAAACCAGATGATGGTCAGGATGAATACCTGAAGCCCACACCATCGGTAGATAGACCAATTTTACGGATTGAACTAGATGGTGATGATGGTAGTGATGCAAATCGTTTAGATGAGCTGAACTTTAGGAGATGGTCACGACTAAAATGATATGGATACACCATTGGTTGATAAGCCGACCTTAGTAGTTGAAGCAGATAATGACGATCCTTTGGATACACCTTTACTAAATGACACAACTTTTCGATAAATCGATGTCTCGATTATTTTCGCAAACGCATCTAGTGAATCTGAATTTGCGTTCGTTCGTGGCGAATGGCATTTACTATTCACAACTCCGACAAAATAAATAAACATTGTAGTCGTTTGGCAAAGGCCAAAGAGAATGTAATAGGATAGAGTGGTAACAAGAATACCCCTCCACTGTTAAAAAAAAAGTCCCAGCCCTGTGGTTAAGCTCGTCTCCCCCCTTCTTCTTTGTGCTCGTTTATCACTTGTGTGCTTATACTACTTGTCCCGCGGCCATATCTGATTTAGTTTTTGCTTTGATTGCTCATGTTTTCTCGTATGTTTTCGGCACTGTCTGTCTATGCTGAAAGCCTAATACATATTTCGAAGCATGAACTCTTATAGTTATGAATACTTTGTGACTTGGGTGTGATGAAATTGTTATATAATACGTAAAAATATAAAATTACTATTTTTTATTCTATTTAAGCAAAAAATTAAAACAATAAAAATAAGTTATTAAAATTTAAATTATTAATAATATAAATTAATATATATATATATTTTATGTATATATTATATTTATTAATCATTCATTTATTTCATTAGAAGCAATAATTTGATTGCATTATACAAATTTGTTCTGTCGACACCAAAAAGTCTGCAAATGACCTGCTGCAGATGGCCTAGGCAGCGTCATTGTGTGTAAGCATGTGTGTGCTCTATCGCTTCATCGCAGCCCTATGGTTAAGCTCGTCTCGTCGATCTTCTTTATGTCTTGTGTTTGGTTATAGTTCTGGACCTGCCTCAATATTTGAATTCGTCCGTCTTTTTGTGTATGCATATGAACAATTCTAACGGGAATTGGCAAAACGTCTGCAGACGGCCTGCTGTATGTGGCCTCGCGCCGTCTTTTTGTGTATGCATTTCTGTGCGCCCAGCGGCAATAGGCAAAACGCAAAAATACGAACAACAACAACACGTGATGGTTGTCGTTGCTGGAACGCACAAGCTGCATAATGTTGTTTTAATACCCTTTATTAAAAAATGCAATTAAGCTCTATGAAATTATTAATATATATTTTTAATACACGGACAATTCATGTTAATTATCTGAATGGAAAATGCGTTTATTTTATGGTTAGTGTTCATTTGGTATTTAGTCATTTTTAACATGCTTAATAAGTCATTAAGGATCTACCTAATTCCCAATATATATATACGCATATATATTTTGGAAGTCATATTTAAGTATCCCACGTTTGGCCATGCAATTGCACAAAGTTATTATAAAGTCTATACTACCCTCCCATACTACCCTATATCTAAGGCATTGGCAAGCAGATTGAACTAAAAGTCGAAAATTGAGAAACTCAAGTTCTGCGACAACAACAAGAGGAATGAAGTAAGGCAACACTTAATCGTTGTCTCACGCATCGCACTCTTCGCGATCAAGACAAAAGCGAAAAAGAATAATGGCCGACAAATTCCCAACGAGTAGACAGGGAAATTTCCCCACGAGCTTAACCACAAGTTTATTCCCTTCTGTTAAAAGAGGGGTACTCTTGTTTCCACTCTATCTGTATTACATTCTCATTGGGCAAAGGCATATAGTTTTAAAGATGTCTGAAACTGAAAATAATTTTTTTAAACGGATTTCTTGGAATCTTCGCCACACGGAGATGCTCTTTGATATGTGGGAACAAAACATTCCAATGATGAAGTTCTCGCATAGATACAACGCCACTATTTGTTCGAAAATGGCCCTTGACTTTGAACGCGTTGGATTCAAGTTACATTGGTCTAAAGTAAACACAAAGATTAATAGTTTGATTAGGAGATACAAGTATGTAATATAATTATTTATGTGTACATAAGTGTGCTTATAAAATATAGAATATATTTTAATGTATTCAAGGGCTGAGTTAAAAAATAGAGGAAAGCCTGACGTCAAGAAAGATACTTGGCCCTACTTCAAAAGAATGCACAAAATAATGTCTCTGTTGACGCCCAATAACTCAGGTAAACTTGAATTTAGTTATTTCGTTTCGATTATAGCTAAAATAATTGTTCATTTTAGATGAGAAAAACTGTAAATTTGATGTAGATGATATGAATGATCATTGTCAATTTAAGACTGAACCAGATGATATTGATGGTCCTTGGTATACACATTCAGTAGAGCCGATCTGCAAGATTGAAACATATGATAATGATGGTCTAAATGAAAATCCTTCGAACACAACATCAGTATATGAGATAAAGTATGTAAATGAAACAGATGCAAATACTTCAAACACACCTTTACTTGAAGAGCCGGTCTGCAAGCTTGAAACGGATGATAATGATGGTCCAAATGAAAATCCTTTGAATACATCTTCGGTATATGAGATAAACTATATAAATGAAAAAGGTAAAAATACTTCGGACAGAACTTTAGTTGAAGAGCCGAGATCTGGAACAGAGGATTGTGATGGTGAAGATAAACCTTATAACCCATTTGTTAATGATACTATGGAGCAATCGTTTCATGAAGATTGCAGTACTCAAAACGACTCAAACACAAAAAAAATATCTCGATTTTCAAATAGTATTAGAAAACAACAATTAAAAACGGCACTTGTTAAATATCGCTCTGGAGCCAAGTATCGAGCTGCAGTAGCAAAAAATCAGGCCCAGAATCCTGAAGTCCATCGTGCTGCAGCTAGAAAATATCAGGCCAAGAATCCTGAAGCACATCGAGCTGCAGTAGCTAAATATCAGGCTAAAAAAAGAGAATGCCGACGAGCTGAAGCAGCTAATAAGGAACAATTCAAGTATTCCGAAACTACAGCAACAAATTATCAGCCTATTAGTTTTGAAGTCAACCAAGCTGCACTTAATATAATTACCCGTATGGAAATTAACTTCAGGAGTGGAGTGGAATGAACATCCTTGGGATATACATTTCCTGACTCAAAGAGCTGAGCTCTAAGACTGAATCTGATGGTAATGATAGATAAGTTCGTTAATAAACTGCGAGTAAAACGGGGTGAGCAATGCTCACTCACAGCGCATTCGAACTTGGTATTTTATATACGATTTGGTATATTTTGGCCCCTGATTTTGCACATTTGTATTTCATGGCATTATGTGGTATTTTCTTTTGAAAAAAATAATAAGAAACATTCGCATTTAATTAACTTTGAAATAGTATATTTTGGTATACTTTTGAGCAAAAAGTAGTATCTTACTTCGCTTCGTTAACGGTCACTCTGGTTGACATCGTCATGTCAGCATTTATATTGTCTGTATGTCAGTCTGCTGGTTAAAGTTGCTCTTGCAATTATTGTTGTGCAAATGTAATATTTTTGAAGCCGAATTAATTTAATAATTTGTGGAATGGGGCGGTTAAAATTAAATTTGACAGATGAAGAACGCAAATTACGTAGAAAGGAACAATCGAGGAAAGCTGCTGAGAAACGACAATTAAGCAAAAGAAGATTATGTGCAAACTTAAGCGCCGAAGAGCTCGAAAAAAAACGTAGAAGGGAAAGAGTTGAGAGCTTAACACCAGAACAAGCGGAAAGAAAACGAAGAAGGGCACGAGAAAAACGAAGAAGGGATAAAGTTAGGAACTTGACACAAGAACATGTTGAAAATAGAAGAATAAGGGATCAAGTTGAGAACTCTGTGTTGACGGTCAAAAATTCAAGTAAACTTGCATTAAGTTATTTAGTTACAGATTATAGTTAATAAAATAATTGTTGATTTAAGGTGAGACTGGTGCAGATCCTTCAGACACACCACCTATATATGAGCCGATCTTACGACGGGATACAAATACAGTATATAAGACTGAACCAGACGATAATGATGGTCAGGATGAAATTCCCTGGTATACACCTTCAGAAGATCATCCATTCTGTAAGATTGAAGCAGATGTTAATGATGGTATAGATGAATATCCCTCGAACACAACTGCAGTATATGAAATAAGCTATATAAATGAAACACATACAAATACTTCGGACAAATCTTTAGCTGAAGAGCTGTTTTTGAAGATTGAAACAGAGGATTATGATTATGGTGATGATAAACTTCATAACTAAATTATTTTTAAACTATGGAGCACTTGTGTCATGAAGATTGTAGTACACAAAATGACTAAACCAAAAAGAAGACCTCGAATTTCAAATAGCATTCAAAACAACTATAATAAAAAAATCTTGAAGTGGATCTTTAAAATTGAAACAGTTGATAATAAAGGTTCCAATGAACATGTTTGGAATACACTTCTAAAATCCTTCGAATACTCCTTGTGTTAAAGAGCTAAGCTTTTAGACTGAAGCAGACGATGATGATGGTAATGAGGAAATTGTATTGGACACGCCCTTTTAAGATGGAACAGAACCTATGTGTCACCAAACATGTATATTCATAGTCCAATGCGTTGTAAATATAGATCAGTTATTTAATAAACTGCTTAAAACTGTGATTTCATTAAATATGCGTTTTATTTATTTGAGACGGCGCTCTACTATACCCCATAGTACCCGATCTCTCCATTATACGACGATGATGATGGTAATGAGGAAATTGTATTGGACACGTTCCTTTAAGATGGAACAGAACCTATGTGTCACCAAACATGTATATTCATAGTCCAATGCGTTGTAAATATAGATCAGTTATTTAATAAACTGCTTAAAACTGTGATTTCATTAAATATGCGTTTTATTTATTTGAGACGGCGCTCTACTATACCCCATAGTACCCGATCTCTCCATTATATTAAAAAGTTTCGTTCTTTTTGTGATCTCGTCAGCATATATATTGTTTGGTAGATTATGAAAATGTTTACTTTATTGTTATACCTTCGGGGGAATCATAACATCTCATCTCATCTAAATAGCTTTTATTATTGTATGTATATATATTAGTTTTCGTCCAAATATTATTGAAAATCCTATAAGATAAAAGCGCCATGGACTAACAATTAAAACTAACGAATTACGTACATAAATATAATACTTATAGATTATAAAGACAACTTATTTCGAATCTATACAACAAAGGGACTAAACTATTTACATGCATTTATCCTTATATATTTAAGAGTTATATTAGTTATTGAAAAGATTTCCACATTTATTTCGGCGTTTTTCTTGGTACAATTCATCTATTAAGCCATCAGTTTATATATATATTTATATATATATCTGACTAGTTGATGCGTTTATGTTCTTGACTTATTAATGCTTTCGGCACAATCTGGGGTTTGTTCTTACTACTTGTATATGGATTAATGATAATTACAGAGTATATTAGTTAAACTGATCTCATGTAAGTTATGTCGAAATCATTATGATTTAAGCTGCCATGGATTGATGACCGTTTTTAATTGCAAAAATACGGCCGTAAGCTTTTGGACGGAACCTAAACAATAAACGATATTGATGTATTCAGAGTGAGAAAAACGGCACAATATAAAATTCTTGTTTCACGAACATGGCTTTGTTGCCTATACAAATCTGACTAGAGGATTTTTTTTATTATTAGTTATGTATAAAAAACAATTGTGCTGCACTTTAAAAATAGTTATAAAAATGGCTATTATAATATCTGATTATGCAGGTGCATATTATGCACAAATTTGCGTTGATTGCGTTATTTTTTTAGTTTGTTTCTTTTTCACTTATACGGTTACTTTTTGGGAATTTCCTTTAACATATTTTTGTATTTCAGACTGACTACTTAAAAATGACGAACTACTGAGCTATAAGCTAATATGTATAAACTAAGTAGGCCATTTTTGTGTTTTTTTTTTGGCTTTCTTGCTATTGTTAGTATTTGGTTTATATCCTTGTTTATCTCGTTGGCAGCGTCATGTTCAGGCATAGCTCATGATCTCTGAGATCACCCCAACCGCCATTGCCCTTGCGAAGCTTTGATTTCTTTATCAAACTGGGCACGGTCATCATAAGTGAGCGTGGAAATAGCTGATGTGAAGTCTTTGCTATGCGTAGCACATGCTGCACCTTGGAGATGACCTGATTGGATTCGCAGTTCTTGTTCTTGTGATGAACGCCACTGCAATGATATACTTTTAGGAATTTTCTTTTGAAATGCGTTTCGAACACTTACCATTCGCCAATGTGAAAGACACGCGGTCCTTTAACTATCATGGCGTGTAGCTTTTGCTGTAGACACTGTTGGGATACATGCTGCAGCGACCAGTCCCAATTGTAATCATCGTAGGAGCAAAAGTGTCTAGCGCACCTACGAATGCTGATCCAGGTGGTGCGATTGAAGGCAAAGCCCATATTGTGCTTGCTGCTTATCCAGGGCATGGACTCCACCTAGCAGAGCAAATAAAATGATAATGAATTTAAATTGTATTAAAGTAGACTTAGTTTTTTTTTGGGTAACACAGCGAACATTGGGAATAAAACGGGGTGAGCATGCAAATTTCCATTTAAGTTAAAACTAAATCGAGGCAAGATTGTGTTTAACGGAATCGTAGAAACAGTTTGAATGCCGGATTGTATCAATTTTAACAAAATAATATTTGAGTTTAACGAAATGTCCAATTGGGTAGTCAAGTCTTGCATCTTCGACATCATTCTGTTTGCTGGCAGCATTGCCAACTAATTAGCACATATTGAATGATGTGCGGCGCCCCCAATGTCTGCACGTACAATGCACTCAAGTGCATTTTGGCGATTTGCATAATCGATAAATGGCAAAAACGGGTCTAGTGCTATGGGGTTTATTAACGCATAACGCACTAATAACCTATACCTTGCGATAGTCATGGACGATGCTGCGCCTATCGATCTTGGCGGCGAGTATGCGGGTGCGCAACTGTGTGTTTTTGCATGCGTAGGGACATGTTTATCGAGTTATCGGCATGCCAACAGACCAACACACAATGTACATATCGTAAAAAGAGACATTAAAAATTAACACATAAAAAGTATACACATGCGATTTGCGAAAGCATTTGGATTAGAATTTGCGGGATGGCTAACATGGAAACAGGAATCTTTTTTAGACACATACATAAATGTACAGTAAGCAAATTAAATAAATAGAAATGAGAAAAATTTGAATCTAATTGTGCGCTACGATTGCAATGATCGGAAGTGCTGGATTTTTCTTGAGGATTATAACGGTTTTTATTATTATTTTTGATTGTTGCTGTCGATGGTGCTACCTTCTGATAGACGGAATACAATGACGGCAGTACATGATAGTTCCATGTTTGTGCACCATTTTTATTGTTATTATTATTTGTGTTAGTATTGTAATTGTTATCGATGTTATTGCTATTATCATTATAAATATTATTGGGGTAATTATTATTATTATTATTGTTGGATGTAGCTGCGGTGACAGTGTTGATGTGGCTAGTTTTTTTATTGCTGGTTTTTTTGTTTTTGTTGCGGCTGTACTTGTTGTTATCGTTATCGACATCAACGGTGTCGCCCACATAGACTTTAACATTCGCATTTTGAAATGAAGTGCCAGATGATGATTGCGCTGAGGATGATGATGCAGTTAGCTGCATTCTATTGTTATTATTATTGTTATTTGAATAATAATTATTCCTATTCGATCCTAATAGACTGTTTGACGAGATCAGCGAGGAAGCATACGATTTTTTGTTAGTCTGTCACGAAGTAAAATAGAACGCAGAAAGATATGGATATTTAGAAAACGATATATGAATTGCGAGTGTGTTTTTTGTGTGTGTAGAAAACAAAGCAAAAATAATGATTAGAAACATACATAATGTACAATAGACATATTTTAATTAATTTATTTATTATTTTTGTTTTTGTAAAAGACACATGTACAATTGCCAGATGAGTTTACACAGAGATGGTATTATGTTTAATCCTTCCTAGTGCTTGAAATGATATAGTACATTAGATACGTTCAGGATATTTTTTAAGATATACTGGCATAAGCGTTGACAATTGCTGTTTTTGAAAACACAAAATTAAACATATTCATTTTTGATTTTTAGGCAATTTTCTTTTTCTTTGTGACTTAAAAGAATTTTGTAGCCAGGCAATAAAAGCACACAGTATGGTATGACTATTTCAAAACTCACCTTGCTGTGGTAGGTATAATAATTGAATGTCTTTAGATAGGTGCCGAGAGAGAGTATATTGCATTGAGGGCACAATCCTTTGGTGCGCTGCTGCATCAAAGCCAACAAATAAAGAAAATCTTCAGCCACATAATGATCCTCCTCTAGGAACAAAACGAGTCCTGTAAAAGAATTTATTAATGAGGTTATTTTTGGGGATTGAATGAAAAACGTACCCGTGTGAAAACGGGTTACTTCAAGCTCGTTAAAAACACGATTTGACTTCCACCACCAATGGTGTTTGGTCTGCGTAAATTTGGCCTCACGATAATGGCCATAGAGATCAGGATATAATGCATTGTTGCAGTTGCTTATGAGAGCTCTAAAAGTTAATGAATAAGAGTGTAAGAAAAGTCTTGGATGTAATAAAAATTCGTTCCTTACTGCTCCTTTTTAATGTTCCTGGGACAATCCTTGGGATCAACGCCAGGAAACTCGTGCGGATGCGTTTGTATGGAATACGGATAGAAGATCTGCATCACTTTGCAGAAATCGATCTGTTGCACCAAATCATTGATGTCATCATCATAGAAATCGTGCGAGAATATAAGCAAGGACTTCGATATGTCGCGTGCCTGCGCCAAACTAACAATCAAATGTCGCAAATAATTAATGCGCGTGTGCACCTGCGAGTAAGAAATGTTTCTAGCATATTGAAGCTCTCAAACAATGTTCCCACTCACTTGTATGACAATTATCACAGAATCGTTTTGTAGCGGCCCAAAAATGTCCTCGTTTAGCACCAGCTGCATTTCGTTGTATCTTACTATCTGACGCCTTATCTCCGTCATATTCGGCGGATGATAAACATCAAAGCTGATTGTGGTCGCTGCTGCAATGCCCGCAGCGCCTAATACAGCACCGCTGCCATTCAATTGAAGAGCTGATTATAATCAAATAAATGTGCTGCAGTATCAGTGAGTGTATGTGTGTACAATTTGAACTTACCTGCTGTATACGTGCTGTGGTTACGTGTGTGTGGTGTCAGATATTTGTGCAATGTGGCTGGCACCATCGACATTATGGCATCCACAGAGTCATTGGTCACCGAATCACCGCTCAGCATTGCATCGTGGCTATCCACTGAAACGCCGCAAATCAAAACCTTTAAGATTATAAATTTATGCTCGAAATGCTGTTCACACTTACAGTAGTTAAAGTTGTGATACTGCAGCAGGCCAAAGATGCACAGGGCCAAAATGAAAATACTGCGTATGTAAAAATTGTTGCGTTTGCGTCCCATGGCCCCAGTGTTGGGCAGGGGTATCAGTACCCGACCTTATGCAATGATATTTCAAATATATTTTGTCAATCAAATATATTGAATTTGTCTATGTGTTGTTACCTCTCATTTTTGACATCTTATCGCGTCTGTGTTTTTAGTGAGTTGCTAGCAAATGCCTACTCGGCCAGCTCTTTTATTGTGCCATCTGCAAGACGCATTAGATAACAAGATACATGTTAAACAGCGGCTCATTAAACACTAAATAAAGTTTTTTTTTTCAATTTAGAAAATGTATCAGGAAACACGAGTTATCTACTTTAAGGTACAGCAGTTTGAACGGAATTGAAGACATGTGGCAAACAAAACTGTTCTAAATTAGTTTTTCGTTTTTGATTATATTTACAACTTTTGTCGCAATCAAATTTAATTACCTTTTGCTTATTACTACGTTAGTGCTTAAGACTGTCATACTTTAAACTAATTACTAAAACTGTCCTCCACGTTTAGCGTGATTTGCATTTTAAATTAAGTGTCTAACAGTCTAAAAATGTAAGCTGTGCTTTCAATGTAATTTGCCACACATCGTACATACATTACGCAAGCGACTTTTAATGTTTTTGATTTTTGAAGAACTGTTTTCAGCTGCAGTGCAATCGCAATGCAAATCAGCAAAGCTCTCTGCGATAAAACTCAACCTTAAATGACAAAAATGTTCGCACACAATGAGCTCAAAGCTACGCGACTGATATCTCTCTCCCTCTCTCTCTGTCTCTGTCTCTAATATGTTTACTCACTTGCTATTTAGTCTGGGGCGATTAACGATAAGCCTAAGTTGTTTTGCCTTAGACAACAATACCATACAGACGCAGGGTAGGGGGTAGTGGAACTACTTTGGCCTCCCCACCACACGTAACAATTGCGTGCGTTGTTTGTTGTTGTTTGTCTTTCAGCACTGCGTCCGGCGAATACCGCCTTTGACCCCCACCCAGCCAACCACCTGTCCGCGAAGCTTTTTGGGTGCTTGTAAAGTGGTCGAGATTTTATGACCTCGCGTCAATTGCCATTAAAAATAGAATCGTTGATTTTGGCGAGTGCTACAATGTGACGAAATATTTCATTTTCTTAGAATCAAGTAAGAAGGTTTTAGTCAAGAAATCCCGACTAGAAGATACCCTGAACCCTATACTAATTCTTTGAGCCTCTTATCTAATGCTAGATAACGTCGAGTTGCAAGTATGTGTGTGTACAGATATACTGCATCTCGAGTCTTTAGCTCTTATAATCTTCGAGATCGACGCGTTCAAACATACATACGGACGAACATGGCTATATCGACTCGTCTGTTGATACAGATGCTTCCTTCTGCCTGTTACATACTTTTGCACAAAACTATTATACCCTTTTTCCCCATTTTCAATGGGTTCAGAGTACAAAAACATGAAAGAAATCAATTGTTTTTGTTGTAGTGTTTGTCGGGGAAGTTTGCCATAGCCTTGATTTTGAAAATTTCGTTATCTGAAATGTAAAAAGCTTCAGAAAAAAATAATCAAAATCTTTATATATTTAACCTAAGAATTTAAGAATTTGGGTTTATATATTCTTTCTATAATAAAACAGAAATTAAATTATATCTAATTTTAATTTTATTACGTTTCAAAAGTAAATAAAATGAGAAATACAACATAAGCAAGAAAAGACAAAGGTTTTGGTTTGAAACATAGGATCTGTTAAGTAACGAAAAAAAGTAAAAGTAAACTAAGAATTAACTAAATCAAATACTTTTAAATCTTTAACTTACTCTAAATCTTACAAAATCTGATATTTAAGATATGTGTCCTATACAAAAAACTTATTCAAGTATTATTCAGTTATAAATAAAATGATAATTTGATTGCTTCCCCCTTATAGTTAATTCAATAAATTCTCGATAAGAGCCATTAATTCTCGGCTATAAAAATGCATTTGATCATCATAAAACACAAACAAAATATAATTGATATCTGTTCCAATACGCCCATTAAATGTCATGGCAACATTACTTTCAAACAACATTCAGCGACTATATATTGTATATTTTTGGTTAAGGAAATCAACGAATTTCCATAAATACCATTAATATATAGAGCAAAGTTCAAGTGCCTTAAGCTAAAGGACTTTGTTTTAATGAGGGGCGTTGTCGATGACGATGACGACGACGCCTTGGGTTGCTCGCAGAGCTTCCCCCAGGGAAAATAGTCTAACATTTGACTTTGAATTTGAACTTTAGCCATCGATTAAAGGATTAAAAAATAAATAAAATAGAAACGCGAAAGTACAATGCCTTCAAGTGCACGCGTTCTCGACAGCTATCAGATATGTGTAGCGCTAGAGGGGCGGATTTGGGTGGGGCGGAGGGTTTGGTTTCGCCGCAAATCTGACAAGACAAGATATTAATGCAAAACAGGTATTGTGAGACAGTATTTATTTACTTTTTGCTTGTTACGAAATCTGTTTACCACACATAACGAAGAAAAATAGTCGCACAAAAGCAAAACAAAAGCAACAAGAGTAAATAAGGGACAAGAGTGCTCGACTAACGGATAACCTCTAATGGGTACAAATTTGATGATGCCAGCTAATTTTTTCGATGTCGAACAGGAAGTTGCCATACTACATTTTTCGAGTTCGAACGAAATTTAATATAGACGAAGCGATTGTAGTCTGCGATCACGATAAGACTTTATTAAGACGATAAGAATATTACAAGCTTAGTAAATGTTTTATCTACTGATGGGAATATTTTCCATGATCATTTAAAATGAGTTTATTTTTTGTTATCACAAGTGAGCATTATATTCGGAATAAACAAATGTGTTTTTCTCTAAATGAAAAGGTGTGTTTCTGAAACATAAATATAACAATTTGTAATGATTGTATTGATTGTTGCATATTTGAGTGCATTCTCAAAATTCATTCGAAGTATGTAGAAAATGTATCCAATTTCAAAACACTTTTATATCCATCATAACAGGGTATAACAATGCCAAAGCCATGTTCGCCGCTTGCTTTGCATTTGTTTGATGTTGTTATTTGAAATGTTCGTCTAATTTTTTGGTTTATTGGTCTTAATTTATGTTATTTACTTGGAGATTTTTTAGTTGTTGTTACCTTTGGCTAAATTTCCAAGTGCACAATGTTTTCGTTTCTGGCTCCGGCTCGTCTGTCGGCATCGTCGCTGTTCAATCGATTTTTCAGACGCCCCGAGTCCAAAATTCACTTCGTAGCGTAACGCCTGCATTTAAATTGTTGCTGTTGTTGTTGTTGTTGTTGCATCGCAGTCGCTTTAAATTTAGTTTCGAGCATTTTGCAAACACATTCCTTTATTATGGCACTATTTGCTCAATTTATATATTACTTAAATGTGTTGTTTGTTGTCGTTGTTGTTGATGTTGTAGCTCTTATTGTTGTTGTCGTTGTTGTTGTTGTTGTTACTGGTGGTGCGCGCCTTGCGAGTGAGATTCATGCAATTTCTATACAGATACATGCTGGCAGCTGCTGCTGCTGCGGCAACACACACACTTAAGCACAGCACACAGGGCATCTCGAGAAAGCAATATGTATTTTATAACTACATTTCACAACCTCATTAGATATTTTATTATATGTACTGCTTAACGATTTATGTAAATTATGTATTCACTTTTCGCTTTCTTTGGAAACGCACACCAACAAAAATGTCAACAAATTGTTTGTCGTCCGCTGCTCGAAATGTATCTTACGCTGCGCTCTCACAACTGAAAATCTAAACGAAACAGCTGGTTCTGTTTGGCAAAAGTACGGAGCTCGTACTCGTAAAGTATGACCATATTTTACGTATTAAATCGATTATGTTATCGGCTCCACAGCAGATTTCAGCGCAGTTTAATTTGTAAAATTTTGAGCAATATTTTTCGTTGATTCATTCAACAAATATATGAATTGGTCTGATGTGACGTTATAGTATCAGCCAGCATGAAATGTTGTGTCAACTGTGTTTGCATTGTAAAGTATTTTTAGACAATTTACAAAGTAACACTTTTCATATATTCATATATTTTTACGTAAATTTTGTGTCGGCATTGTGTGCATAATTGCATTTTGAGTTTGTAAATTTTTACCCGCTCAAATGTTATGCCACCCTGGACAACTATCGTATACTAACATATCGTCATATCGGTGCCCAACAATCGATAGCGTAATAAGTTCACTTTGGATTTGGAATTGCAGCCTTGGTGTCTGTCGCTTAGTACCGAAACACGGCCAAGTATATTTTTTATTCCAAAAATATACAACGCTCGCGCGTGAATCATTCGCGACGTCTCGCTTAAAATCGAGTGTACACACATCATAATATTCGAAATAATCATTATTAAATTTTTGTATTACACGTATACACCGCTTTCGCATTCGCATTCGCCTGATAATATTTATAAAATATCGCTTTCGTTGTTGCCTTCGTTGCAGTACTAGAACTCCCGCCCCGCGCATCGGTTCCCCTCATCTTTCTGTGCGTGTATTACTAAATTTGTATTAATAGTTGTGTTCTGAAAGAAAAAA
The DNA here is from genome assembly GCA_035044485.1 of Scaptomyza reducta. NCBI lineage: Eukaryota > Metazoa > Arthropoda > Insecta > Diptera > Drosophilidae > Scaptomyza > Scaptomyza reducta. The sequence continues at coordinate 79,867 of JAWNNV010000691.1, read as the reverse complement.
GATAAAAAAAAAAACATCAAATATGTTCAGTTTCCTGAAGCGCGAGACTAAAAACCAAGAAGTGGTCGAAAATGTCATTGGTGAGCTAAAAAAGATCTATCGCAGCAAACTGTTGCCACTGGAGGAGCATTATCAGTTCCATGACTTTCACTCGCCTAAACTTGAGGATCCCGATTTCGATGCGAAGCCCATGATATTGTTAGTGGGCCAGTATTCCACGGGCAAGACGACGTTCATTCGCTACCTGTTGGAACGTGATTTCCCCGGAATTCGCATTGGTCCGGAGCCAACAACAGATCGCTTCATTGCTGTCATGTATGACGATAAGGAGGGCGTTATTCCCGGCAATGCACTCGTTGTCGATCCCAAAAAACAGTTCCGCCCCCTCTCCAAGTATGGCAACGCTTTCCTCAATCGTTTCCAGTGCTCGAGCGTTGCGTCTCCGGTGCTAAATGCCATCTCCATTGTGGATACGCCTGGCATTCTGTCCGGTGAGAAGCAGCGCATTGATCGCGGTTATGATTTCACAGGAGTGCTCGAATGGTTTGCGGAGCGTGTGGATCGCATCATCCTGCTCTTTGACGCACACAAACTGGACATTTCGGATGAGTTCAGACGATCGATTGAGGCTCTGAAGGGACACGACGACAAGATTCGCATCATACTCAACAAAGCGGACATGATCGATCATCAGCAGCTGATGCGTGTCTATGGTGCGTTGATGTGGTCTCTGGGCAAAGTGCTGCAAACGCCGGAGGTGGCACGCGTCTATATTGGTAGCTTCTGGGATCAGCCATTGCGTTTCGATGCGAATCGCCGGCTGTTCGAGGATGAGGAGCAGGATCTGTTCCGGGATCTGCAATCGCTGCCACGCAATGCCGCATTGCGCAAGCTGAACGATCTGATCAAGCGAGCGCGTCTGGCCAAGGTGCATGCATTTATCATTGCCGAGTTGCGCAAGGATATGCCGTCGATGTTTGGCAAGGATAGCAAAAAGAAGGATCTGATCAAGAACCTGGGTCAGGTGTATGATCGCATTCAGCGCGAACACTCCATATCGCCTGGTGACTTCCCGGATATCAAGAAAATGCAGGAGGTACTGCAGCATCAGGACTTTAGCAAGTTCCATTCACTTAAGCCACATCTGCTGGACATTGTGGACAACATGCTGGCCAAGGATATTGCGCGGCTTATGGAAATGATACCGCAAGAGGAAATGGCACTTGTCCAAGATCCGGTTGTCAAGGGTGAGTTTTTATTTCTTCTCATATATCCTGCTCAAACTAATAGCTACACTTTACAAATTGTCTCTTGTCTCCTCATTCCGCTTGTCCTCGTCCAGCAATCGAAGGTAATTATCTTCCAAAGTCGTTGCACAAAGTGCACAATCAATTGGTCAATTGTTCACTCGTTCACCTTGTTGCATTTTGCACTTGATGCAATTAATGCATGTCGATAAACGATATCGATACCTAGCTACCGATCGATAGCACCCGCTCTGCACTTTGAAGTGACTTTTAATTTTAGCCAATCATGAATAGTACTGTGATTCATGCGCTTGTCATGCTTGATACCGTTATAAAGTTGGGGATATTTATTTTATTTAGCGGGAATTTTTGTTGAGGTTTAGGTTTTTTTTGCATGCGGAAACTTGAGCAAAAGAAATTGCTTGCACATTAAATCTTTTTAAATTCAAATGCAAAAATGTTATAATTGTTGCTTATTAAAATTATTTTTTTTGTAAATAATTTTCCCACTACTTTTCTCAGCCATCTTTTCCATAAACAAAGAGCGTGCACAATGTTGCAAAAAAAAAAAAGATCTTACACTCAAAACAAACGCCAGTTGACCCAGTTAACAAACAGTCATGCCAAATTGTAGAAAACCAGTTTTTCAAGCAAACACTACAAATTTACAGCTAGTGCGAGTGAGAGATATCTAATGGATGCAGCAGCAATTACAATTTAACTGCTTAGCAGCGCATGCAGAAAGCTACAGGAGCTATACTTGGGCACTTCCACTCGCTTTCATATCAACTAATGCTTCATGCATACATATAAATATGTACATAATCTCTTGTGTCTGGAACTTTTGCCTAATTGAGCAAATTTCCTCTTTCACTTATTTAGTTTTGTTTGCAGCTTCCTCCTTTTTTTTTTAAATTTTTTCATTTTGCACTTATGCAATGTGCTAATATGTAGAATATATAATTTCATAGATAGTACCCATGCGATAAGAACGCGTCGCTGATAAGCGGCAATAGCAGGTTATTTTTATGCTACACTCACTTTTTAGCGAAAAATGAATGTGCAATCCAAAAATGTTGGTTAAATAATCAGAAGACGTGCGGGTTAGAATTTATATTATTATTTTTAAGCTTTTCATATCTAGCTCAAATATTGTAAATGTCTGTGATAAACTCCAATAAAATTTGTGCTTGAAAATGGGTCGACGTGTACTCGGTTTCGGGCGTGGCCACAAGTACACTTAGAAAAAAGACAACGCGGAAAAAAGTCATCAAAAATCTATGGTCGTAGAGCCGGAAATGTTCGTTTGATAATGTTAGCTTTTCCATTCGAAATGTAGAACAGTAATTTCCTTTGAGTGTTCATATGAGTGTATGCACTTGTTATCAAATTTAATACGCGCTGTCGTCATGTTTAAAGTGATAACGAAAAAATATATCGAACCGCATTGTTTGCCATGATGTAAGCAGAGTGAAAAAAGTTCTTGCTCAGTGACTCATTGCATTGGGAAATGCGGGTGAGAGTCAAGAGTGGAGTGCTGAGGGCGGATAGCTCTTCCACCTCTCTCTCTATGTAAGGAGTACAGTCAGTACATATTTCACACATCAGCGCCCAGCTGAAACTATGTATTTGGACAACAGACTGGCCATAAACGCATCCAGATTCAATCGGCCAACCATGAGCACGCATTGAAATCGTTGAGTCTAAAAACATTCGTGTCCAAAAACTTAAAACAAAACAAAGGGGAGGAAAAAACTAGTTAATAAGTTTTTTTTTGCTGTGTGCTCGACTAGGAGATGCCCTTGTATAACTAACTTAAGTATCATTACGTCATTGGTTGAAGTTTGGAAGAAGTTTAAGGACATAAATAATACTACAATTTGTTAATTTCTTAAAACTGTTTGCAAAAATTCAAAGGAAAAAGTTTTATTTTTGGAAAGCTGACCACTATAATATATAATACTATACTATAATATATATCAAAACCTTTTATTAAATGCCAACTGAATGATTAATCTGTAAATATCACAAACTCTTGAGAGCATTTAATATACACTATAAGTTTATTCCGTTTGCTTTGTAATTGTTGACTACTCTGTATGAAACCAGATTATAATTGTCATTTTCTAAAGTGTATTTAATGATTTTCTATGTGTGTGTGTGACCTATGCACCTAACACAATGATTATTTGTTCGACTTTGCTTGATTGCTTTTGTGGAAAGTTCAAGGTCTTTGGGGGGCTGTTGGGGTGCGATTGGCCCACTTACGCTTCTTACATTTTAGTTTCGTTTATCACCTGCTTGTTTTCCCTCAATAAATTGTTAATTACAGCAACTGTATGTTGGCCAAGTCAACTAACTTATTTGTTTGTTATGGTTATCTTGGCTACAGTTATCAGGTAGTGTTGCCAGGGTCTTTCTAAGTTGCAACTAAGCCCATCATAGCTAGATAGAAATCAATGCAGGGAGAATCACGAGAAGCACGCTTATCAACATTTTAAAATTCACACCCCACCATAAAGCGAAGAAGAAGAGAGGCCAGGAGGCGTTCAACGTTCGACGCCCTATTGCCACCTCTGTTTAGCGTTGCTCTAATTTCCAACAACAAAGAACTTGGTCTGTTATCTATAGTGTGAGAGAGAGCGAGATAGAGAGCTGCAAAATAAACATATGAGCGTAAAGTAAACAAAATATTATTAAGTAATAGTTGTTTTGCCACATGACGCTTCTATTCTATTATAGATGGTCTCAATGCTATAATCAAGTGTGACCAGCTGTGCTTATAAATAAATCACATCATGCATTCCATGCACAAACAAATATATATATATATATTTTTATATACATCAGTTTAACCATATATGATAATGAAAATAATTGTTATATAATAAGTCAACAGCCAAAAACAGCAACAATATTATAACGAGAGAGGTGATTAAAAACGCGGTAGATTAATAGAAACGAAATAACGAAACTTGGAATATACTTTAATATGAACTGAAGTCGCTAATTTCTTTCTAAAAAAAAACAAAATCCTTAATGAAACTATCCCTTATGATTTATCTTAATTGTCTTTCTAAATAATAATACATTTCAATATACTTATTAACCTTCAGTTAGGGTATAATAAGACTGGATGCATTCTAAATTGCAAAGCAAAAATCCAATTTGAACATTCTCCCCCTCACTTCCTTCACGCGTTTCAATATCTTTGCATAAGTCGCGCAAGCTAAGCTGTTAAAGGCGCGCTTGTCAGTTGGGGCCAAGCCCCAATGCAACCCATTCAATTATAGTCCACACACACACACACACTTCGGACACATGCATAGATATTGAGAGGCTTTTGATGCCGCAACTGAACAACCTGAGGCCGCGTATCAATTTGTGGGCTGCTTTAGCTGCTGCACGGCGCCGACATGTCGCGTGTGCCACATTAAGTGGCCCCATCCCATGCAGTGAAATCCAAATTGAAATTAAACTGACAGAGGGAGACGAAGAGAGACCTTTTTAGAATAGACTTGCACTAAAAGCAGGAAGAAAGCATTTATTTGATGATTTACGCGTCTATGCAAACATTTCTCTCAAGTGATTCCACAATGTGGCCATTTAAGTGATGCCGAGGCCCACTTGACTGATCTTCTAATTTAACGATTAGCGCATTTTGGAAGACCTTGTGAAAGCATTTCGCTATAAGCCGTATGGAATTTTATACTATAAAAATTTCGGTAAAAAAAACAAAAAACAAAAATCCCTGCCACAAAAGCGATTGAATCTGATGTCATCCGATCACTTTTACAAATAATGCGTCATGCTTTGGTATTAAAAGCTTCAACCAATTGTCTCCCCTGTGTGGTCAGTCAATTAAATTGCGCTTACTTAGCATTTTGTTAAATCTGATACTAACAACATAAAATGTGCCAACACAAGCTTTGAGAAAGTACCACACAGTTTAAATACCCTTACAATACGGGTTGGAGCTTCTAAATCAGTGGTCGGGGAACAGGGGTAAATTTCCACTTTTTGGGTAAAAGTGAAATTTTTTAAAAGCATCTCCCATAAATGGAGGAGGTGTCTTTTTTTATTTTTATTTTATTTTATTTTTTTATTTTATTTTTATATATTTTTTTTTTTTGCTCCTTCATGTCAGTTCCACTAAAATATTTAGGGGTAATGGGATAATTAAAAAAGTTCCCCAGCCGCTGTTATAAATGAAGACTTAAAGCTTTTATTTCAAGAAAAAGTAAAAAATATTTTTATATTATATATATTTAATTTTTTTTTCATATGTTCACAATCCAACGAAATATATTCATAAAAACTATTGACTTCATTTTTATTTTCATTCAATTTAAGAGGATATTCAATTCGATTTGAATCAAAAACTCGTCTAAGACTTGTTGTGATACATACTTTGTGAATATACCAGAATACCCTCTGCATACCCTAACCGAAATGAAACTCCACTGCCTGTTGGGGCTACCAATATGCATTCGTATAACAAGTGAATGAACTCGATGTTTAAAATTACCCCAAAAGGGAGACAGATGCAATGCCAACATATATGTATGTATATCCCCTACTCCCCAAAAAGAATGCGCCGATAAAGTAAATAAACGACAGCAAAAGCAGCTAGAAAATCAAAGTCAAGAGCGCGTGAACGTCGATCACGACGCTAATTTTGTATGTCGAATGTGAGGAAAGAGAGGTTTCCTCTAAATTGTTTGACTGTTGTTTTCTTTTCTGTTTGTTCTTTTAGATTTTCCGCTTTGATTTTACTTTGTCTTAGCGCATTTCCGTTGCAGTCGGGCAATTGACCTTAGGGAATGAAAAGTACTTATATATATGAGAAATATATTTGAGACATTGTTTATGGGGTCATTGATTTGCTTGAACTTGAATGGGAATCAAGGCAACTTTCTTTTAAAAGATATTATTGTTTCAAAAGTTGTACTGAAAGCCATTTAAATGGTTTGTTCTCATTTCTAATAGATACACACTCGCAATCTTAGATTCTTTGTTATAAAAACTTCCGCATCACAACCACTTTGCACTGAATGTGCTTAGCAGCAGCAGCAGCAATATTTCATCACTGTTATTTCTTTAGTTAATTCGTTTGCTTATCTACTTGTATGTACACAAGCATACCTGTTATGTATGCAGGTATTGTTATCAACACATGTACAATATCGCAAATGTTTAACGATATGTCGCTAAAAAGTTTCAACCCAAATCTGCGAGTTCTTCTTTTCAGTTTCTTTTTCGACAATGACACACTAATTTTTTTTTTTGCTGTACATTTCCAAATGTGTGCGTCATAAAAAAAAGAATATATATATATATATGTATTGGTTGAACGCTTTGTCACGTTCTTTTCGCACCAAAAGCAAGATCTCTTTCTTTCCTTACTTTATTGGTCTCCCTCTGTGTTTTACTTAATTTCTTTTTATGCATTTGTGTACCGCAGAAGAGGAGGTCGATATGTCCGAGGAGCCACAGGTTCTGACCCCGGGCAGCACACAGAGTGCTCAATTTGTGGAGCGGTTCGATCGCTGGCTCCAGAATCTTCGTCAGCAGCAGCTTCGATTGTTCAGCAGCTGCACAAGTAGGGTAGGCAATGTCGAGAACGATGTCGAAACAGTTAAAGACATCGACATCGAAATCGATCCAGTCGACGCTGTCGATGCAGCTGCTGCAGTCACTCCTGATACCTCAGATCTCGTTAACCCAGAACCACAGCCACAGCCAGAGCCAGAGCCAGCTATTGATGTAAGCAAAGCATAAATATTTCTGTCGAACTCGTCGTCTCAATAATCATTGCTTTACCCATCTGCAAATCAATTGAAGTAAAAGAGGGCAACTAAATAAAATATGTAGAGAGAACAAACTTCGGCTAGCCGAACTTTATATACCCTTGCAGGCTGTAGGATTCTTGAAATAAGAGCTTCAAATTCGAATGCCCTTTTTCCCGCATTGTGAACAACTTTATAACATATTATTTTGTATGAGTTTTATCGTCATATGTTAGAACTTATCTTTGGACCGATAGTTCCAAATCTTAACGATGTAATATAGTGCTCTGAAACTCTTCTATTGAAGCCGACAATAAGTTTATATAATGCTCTCAAACACTTTACTATCTGCAAGGGTATTCGGAATGGGGGCACTTGCAACAAGCGGCGCCAATCTCTTTGTACTCGCTTATTGTTGCAGTCAAAGTAACGTACTTAAGTTGGCACAGGGCCGTCGCCTGATCACGCTGCGCTTGCTGGCTTGCTGGCTGGCTGGCTGGCTGGCGACGGAGACGACATCGTCAATTGGAGTCTAAACGAGCTGAAGGTTTTTAGTTGCGCCTAATTGAATGCGTGTGTGTGCACACGAGACAAAGTTATATTACACATGCTTAATTAATATTTCTGCTGCGTGCGACACACAAAAAATACTCAAATCGATATGCAATCATAATAACTAAACTGATTGAAACTTGAAACGTTTGTGTTTGCAGGAGGTGCCTTCGAGGGCGTAATCGACGACAATGTCTCACCATTCGGCTACATGAAGGGCGAGGGCATAGATGCTGGATGTGGTGAGCACGAATGGATATGCAACAAGGATAAGCCACGCACAGATGCCATCTTCGACGCGCTGGGACCTGTCGATGGCAAAATATCCGGCTCCAGTAAGTTGAACAACACAAATATTCAAACTCAAAGAACAACAGATTAATTTGGTTTTGTTTTCTAACCACTTGTAGCTGCCAAGCAGGAGCTCATTAAATCGAAACTGCCCAACTCAGTGCTTAGCAAAATCTGGAAACTGTCCGATATTGATTGCGATGGTTTTCTGGACATTGATGAATTCGCGCTGGCAATGCACTTAATCAATGTCAAAGTTGAAGGTTGTGAGCTCCCGAATGTGCTGCCGGAGCATTTAGTACCACCGTCAAAGCGTTTTCCCGACACACTAAATGCCTAATGTTGCAACAGTCCGTTCACACACACACAAATAATCACACAAGAAGGAATTTGCCGGCGACGACTTTTATGCAATAATGCTGCACTCTGTTTGTTTTTTGTTTCTTTCGTTCAATGGTAACAGACAACAACAGAAAAGAAATAAGAAAATTGTCTTTTTATATGTACTTTATTCGTCTATAGCACTGCTAATTTGGGTATTTAAACTCAGCAATGCAAGCATTGTTGCATCAATATATCAGCAAGCAAAAACATAAATTCATAGAATTTACACAAGTAATAATATTTTTGGATAACAATCAATTTAAAATTGTAAAACAAGAGAAATGATGATAATATATAAATATCTAACTAGTGGAATTATACAAAAAAACGTAACTGTACTGTATATGCGCCGCCTAGACATCCAACGTCAATGTTGATTTAAGAGAAAAGTACATAATATAAACACTTGTTCTATTATAATGAAAGAAAAAAGGGCACGAAATAAGAAAACGTATACAATATATGTAAGTTAAAATATGTTTATGTCCTTTGAAGTTTGCCTAAAACTGAGCCAGTTTTGATATAAATATTTTTTATACATACACATAATGTATAGATATACTTACTTATATAAAATGCATTGAAGTTGGTCTGAAGTAACATATTTATTTGCAATCTTGTTTAATTTATCAAAGTGCCCCACGCATGCAATGAAAATTGTGCAATTCTATTGTTGTTTTTAGTAAAGCAAATTATTATACTTTGCTTCTTATTTAGTGAATTCTTGAATATTATAATGAGAAATGAAAAATGACTTTATAAAAAATGTGTAAATTACAAATAAAATGAAAAATTTTTTAAATGTTTTTCTAATTTTTTATACGTTTTTAAGTTTTTAATCGTTAAAGCGATGTGTGGTCACACTGATATATTTCGTATAGGTTGGCAGCTTTCGATGTCGATGGCGATAATCGATAACATAGTGTAGCTTACATTCCATTTGGCACTTATTTGATAGTCATATAAATTTTGTTGTACCAGAGCATAGTTCATTTATTCAATTTTAATTTCGGTAAATTACAAAAATGGCAACCTACGAGGAAGTAAAGGCAATTCCAAACGAACCCTCGAAATATTTGTTTGATGTGCGTAACAAGTCCGAGTTAGAAGAGACCGGCGAGTTACCGGCTAGCATACACATACCGCGTAAGTATTTAAGATCCCTAGATTAACTAAATGGAAAATAAATTGTGTCATGCTTTGTTATCTTCATACAAACATACATCAGTGCCGGAGCTAGAAAAGGCGTTCAACTTACCTGATGACCAATTTAAGAAATCGTATGGTCGCGAAAAGCCGTCCGCTGACGCTGTAATGATATTCTCCTGCAAAGCTGGCGGACGTGCGGCACGTGCTGCAAACCTGGCCAAGACACTAGGATTTGTCAAGTAAGACACAAAACATTTACATTTAAATGTATATTTATTGAAAACAATACTAATTTGCAGCGCCAAAGCCTATCCTGGTTCATGGACTGAATGGGAACAAAAAGAGGGTCTATAAACCGCACGTTGAATAAAATTTAAAAACAAAACTAAATAAAATTCAAAAATTCTAAAAATTTCATTAGCTATCTGTTCAATATCTTAAGCTCTAGACGTTAACCTCCTGCAGTACACCCCAGCTGCGGCCTATTCTTAGCTTCACCCTAAGCGGCACACTTAATTTAACACAATTCTCCATCGTAAGACTTAAGACTTTGGCGACTTTCTTTGCTTTGTCAGTGGGCACCTCAAAGATGAGCTCGTCGTGCAGATGCAGCACCAAATTAACAGCATATTCAGCCAATCCCAGCTTCTCCCGATAACGTCCAATATTCTTTTCCATGCGTAAAATTGCACTCTTCGCTATATCAGCTGCGGAGCCTTGTATAGTGGAATTGATAGCTTGACGTTCGGCTTGATCTGCATTAGAAATTTGTTAGAAGGTTGTTAAACGTTTCAGTAATAATACACACTCTTCAGCTGCGGCTCGCCACTGTTTATGTGATCCAGATAACGCCGTCGACCAGTTATTGTCTCCACATAGCCATTGTTCCGAGCAAACTTGATCACTTTCATTGAATAAGCTCTGAAGATATATCATGAATTACATTCAAATCTTTTGTAAAAACCAAAATACGCACTTGATGCCGGCATATGCCAAGTGGAACTGCTCCGATATCATCTGTGCCTCCTTTTCGGTGCATTTGAGTGACTCTGCCAAGCTGTGCATGCCCATGCCATACACAATGCCATAGCAAATCTGTTTGGTGCCGTTGCGCAGTTGCTCCGACACATCCGATTCAGGTATTTTATTCCAATGCGCCGCAATAGCCGTAAATAGATCCTGCTGTGAGTTCATTACTTTTAGCAATGCCGGATCCTGTGACAAGTGCGCTAAAATGCGCATCTCAAGCTGACAAAAATCAGCAGAAAGAAGACAACGTTTCTCGTTCATTGGCACAAAGGCGCTGCGACACGATATTTTTATTTTCTCTGGAACCAATTCAATGTCAAAGTCTTTGGCAACATTTTGCAAATTGGGTTCCGACATGGAAATGCGTCCAGTGGCTGTATAGGTGATGCTCTGCCCGTGCACTCGATTCGCCTGACAGCTTTTTAACAGTGGTTGCATGTTCTTTGAGAGCAGCATACTCAGCTTGCGGTGACTGAGTATCAGCTGCGATATGGGCGACTCCAGTTTCTCCAGAATCTGGCGCGATGTGCTGATGCGTCCGTTTGCCTTACGATGCAAGCCCAGGACTTTGGCCACGGCCTGCGTGGAACCCAAATTGAATCGATTTCCATGCAGTTCATAAATCTTTGCCTCTAGTTTCTTCATGGTGGCAAGCATCCTTTGGAAAAGACTCTGCAATCGCTGTTCCTTAGCTGGGAAGCCAACAGATTCCATATGAAACAACGATTTTTGAATGGGCATCTCCAGCTCTGTAAGAAGTTTAAGTTAAAGTGAATAGTCTCAAGAGGATCTAAGTCGTAGCATTACCTCTAAAGAACTTAAGCAACTGTCCTGTGCCAATGCGTTCCAGATTCTCGATCTGCCCGTTGAGTATGTGGACAGTAACGCATGCCTCGATGGAAGCACGCATCTTGGGCACAATGGCACTGCTGGCATCCAGACCATAGCTACTATAACCACGTCCACTGCCGCACAGATTTGATAATGCCGTGCACTCTGGTGCAAATTGTTGACACTGCAAATTAATGTTTAATGCAAACAAGTATTCTTAAATATCATAAACCTATTTACCATATTTTGAAAGCTAAGCGTCTTATCCGGCTGCAGCAGCCAGTTACCCACTTTGGGATCCTCGAGCTGAACTTCCATCTTGTGCAACTGTGGCAGCACATGACGCAGCGTCTTCAACTGCTCCTTGCTATCGTGCATCAGCAGTGTGAGCTCCTGTCGCCCCATCAAACTGCACAATTGCTCCACTTTTAAGTTACTGCTGACTGGACTGGACTCCTCCGACTGCATGTTCATCCAGAAAACGACATTATCCGTCAGACAAAAGGCAACTCCTGCCACATAGGTGCTGTCATCTACCTCAAAGATTAGCTGTGTGCCTGCAGCTGCTTCACGTTGTGCTGCTGCCGCTATTTGGTTGATCAACAGATTGGCGCCAATTAGAGGCTTGCGTTTGCCCGCCTGTGCCTGAAGACCAACACTAAAGCCACAGCGAGTCGCCTTGTGTAACTCTCCGAAAGCTAGCTGGAACAACTCCTTGCTACCACATATATCAATGATATCGATGCTACTAAAACTGGACGCACTCTCATCTGTCTTGGAGCAGCTGAGTATATGCGATGCATTTAGATGCAGAGGATTCTTTATCAGTGAGTTCTCCAAAGATAAATTGGACAGCTCCATGGAGGGCGCAACATTCGATGCGGACTCTGGCTCCGGTTGCGGCATAGGTTTGGGACTTTGTCGTCTCTGCGAACGTAGCTGATAGGAGCGCATCAAACGCGAGGCATGTGGAGTTAAAGCTGTGCATCTCTCAGGTGATTCCTTTGGCTGCGAACTGGGTATCTCATCGGCATCTGCTGGGACTGTGCTCTCCGCCGCAGTCAGTGCTGCCGTTAGACCTGTGTTCATCATGAACGATTCCTCGCCAGCAAAGATATCCAGTTCCACAGGTTGTGTTGTTTGGGTTGGTTCCTCGATTGACTTGGTGTTTAGATTTCGTGGACTACGACGTGGCAGCTGTGTGGGCGTGCACTTGGTATGCTCCTTGGCCTTTTGATTATATGGTGTTTGTGGTTTCAATTCTTTTGGCATATTGCTTGTATTTATATTTTCTTTTATGCTATTTGTTTGCCTTTTTGATTCTATATCAATTTTTTTATCCGTTGGTGTTGCTGACGTACAGCCGGCAAGGATTTCCACAGACGAACAGCCGGGCAGTCCTTGGCGCATATTTTCCATTTCAGCTCGTCGTTTTTTGATTTTCATCAAGGCAATGTGACGACGCTCCTCCATTTCCTTTTTGAGCAACTCCTTGCGACAGGCTTCACTTGTGCTGGGTTTATCCTGTGCCATGACGACTAATGCAGTTCCGGCAGATGCAGATGCAGCTACCTTGGGACTCGATAGCGGTTTAAGATTTTCAGCTATTACTGGCTTCTGAACAGTTTTCATTTGGGCAGCTTCTGCTTTTATTGACTTCTGGGTCTCATGCAATGTTGTATCAATCTTTCGCACCTTGCGATCATCTTTATTCTCTGTGCTGTCTGAAGATTTGCGCTTCCGTGAGCTCAATAGCGCGGCTGGAGGCTGTTGCTGAGCCTGCTCCTCCTCGAGTGACATGTGCAGATCACTTTCTTTCAAATGGTTATCACTCGTTATTGCCTTGGAGCTGGCGTCTGTTTCTGTAACTTGGCTCCACTGAATGTTTCCCACACCAATCTCATATTGCACAAATTGTCGCGCTTCTTGGATGAGCAGCTTTGCCGCCTCGGCAACAGTCATGCCCGCCTTCCCAGTGATGAAAAAGTTTCTCGCTGAGTTCCGCTTTGCTGCCTCCATGGCATCTTCATTTTCATGTTGTTTAGCCGAGTCAAAGCTCAGGGAATTGAATAACAATTGCTCCAGAGCAAGCACATTGGCGGCAGCTAGTTCCACCAGGCTAGTGATGCCTGCATCATGGAGCAATCGCGCACGTTTGTGACTTAAGTCGGGCAGACGCATCAGATCAATGAGATCGCGATGTATGCCAAAATAAAGACGATCTTTAAATTGGGAGACAACCAGGGAGAGCGTGGACCACTGCAACGAGTTGCAAAAAGCGGTCACAATGCCAGCAAAAGTCGATGCCATCTGTTGCAGACTCTGCAGCATGCCGCGACCACATTTGAATTTGTGGGCAACCACATTGATGGGCGTTTCGTTGACCAGCTCCTGCAGCGCTAAGGCAGTATAGAAGCTGTAAAGAGAAGAAAACTATTATAGGTAATGCATTTGCAATTCTTGTTCAAATACCGCTTGTGTATCTGCATTAGTTTGTAGTCCAGTTTGGCTTGGCCCCGCATGGCGCGTACCAGGAATGCTTCCTTGACGCCTACCAGCTCGCCAACCTTCTTCATAGCGGGATTCAGTTTCTCCCACATGTCCAAGTAGAGTAGCCAATCCACATCCTGTAGCTGATAGCACACGGAATATGGCGTAACCAAATACACGGCATGCAAATCCGATTCCAGGACAAAGCAACGACGTGATTTCTGCAGCTCAGCAAAGAGGATCAGGCCATCGGTTGGCGGCATTGATGAGGCTAGACAGGCAGCGCCCAATCGCGTGGCCACATAATGCTGTTTGTCCGCCTCCTCATCCGTTTGTAGTCGTATAAACTCGTACTCGATGAGAAAATCCAGTGCTTCACCTATATGGAGCGTTTCATCCTCCTCTTCGTTCTCCTTTTCCTTCTGTTCTTGTGGACTCAACCTGGTTTGGGCACTTAGCAAAGTGCAATTAAAGAAGTCATCCACGTCCTGCCTGCTGCTTGCCACTCCTGAAGAGATGACCTCGAGTAGCGCACGTTTTAGATGAGTCTGCAAAAGAGTAAGAGTATTAAGTATTCGGATACTAAAACTGTGCTGCTTACGCTTCCATCCAGATCCAAGCAGGAGGTAATGGGCTTTAACTGTGCTGTGACCAGATCTTTACCAATACGCGCATTTGCCTCCGTGCATATGAGTATAGATTCTCCCAATGTGTCCTTGCCTGTGCGTCCAGCGCGACCGATCATCTGTCTGTAGGTCAAGGAACTCATTTGTTTGCCACCAAACAAGGGAGATCTTATGAGTACACGACGTGCCGGCAGATTAACACCTGAGCTCAGAGTACTGGTTGCAACAATAACCTTTAAAGCGCCTGCCTTGAAGCTAGCCTCCACAATGTCGCGCTCCTCCGTTGTAAGTCCCGCATGATGAAAGGCACAGGCATAGGTAATCGCTTTAGACATGACCGAATCGAGACCTGATAAGCAGAGAGATAATGAGTATTTTCGAAAGGACTCTGTTACTGCTTCTTACCCGTGGGTATATCACGAAGTTGTTGCTTAACATCCTCAATAGCTTCTGTGTTGAGCTGGGAGCGTAGTCGTTTGGCCAACTTGCTATCCGATTTAATTAGCGCGTGCATCGCTGTGGCAAGCTGCACCGCGAGGTTCTCACACCAATCCTTCGAGGGGCAGAACACAACGACGGAGCAGCCCTCGAGCAACGTTTCGATGCACAGCTGAGCCACATGATCGGCATCGTTGCCGAGTGGCGGTACCTCGGATGTGTTAGTTATATTGCGCAAGAAACGCAGCTGATTGTCATAGATTTTGTTGCCTACTTTGATCATCTCCTGCAGCGCAACCGGACGATAATCTGTAATATACAGTTCAGCGTTGAGCCAATGCTGGAGAAGCTGCACATTGGCTAATGTCGCTGACATGGTTATAATCTGGATTTGCAGTGCGTTCTTACGCGACATGTAGAGGACCTTGGCGAGGAGTAGCTCCAAGATATAGCCACGACCCGCATCCGATATAAGATGTACCTCATCAACGACAATCGTGCCAATCTCGTCTAATTTGCCCTGCTCCAGCAACTTGTTGACAATCGAGTTGGCTTTCTCAATGGTACAGATGGCCACGTGAATGCTCTCGAATCCGCCAGGAGGTGTGTAACCACCAAAGAATCCCTCAACGCGATAGCCAGCTGGCGTTAGAAGATCCTGCAGATAAAACATCTTTTCTCGCACCACCGAAATAAAGGGCAGGATGACCAGTACCTTTTTGTCTCGCTCCAGCACAGTTTTGAGGAGCAGAATTTCGCTGACGAGCGTTTTGCCGGCGGATGTGGGAGCAGAGTAGACTAAATTTGAATGCTCGAATAGCACCTTGGGTTTGCTGAGGCACTCGACCTGCCAGTCAAACATTTGAATAACCCCCTTCTTCTTGTACTCTCCAAGGACACTATGCGGCAGGTTCCAGG
The DNA here is from genome assembly GCA_035044485.1 of Scaptomyza reducta. NCBI lineage: Eukaryota > Metazoa > Arthropoda > Insecta > Diptera > Drosophilidae > Scaptomyza > Scaptomyza reducta. The sequence goes on along the minus strand of JAWNNV010000691.1, from coordinate 64,123 downwards.
CAGAGATCAGCTTGAGGGCATTCAAATCTACAGGATTGCGGCTTATGGCGGGTAATTCTTTTGGAGCGGGACTGCTGGGTGAAAGGCGCAACTGATTGGGTGACATGCTGCTCAAGTTTTGAGTGAATCTCTGGCAACTGGAAAGACTCTGCTTCGCCATCTCGCAGTGACTGCGCATCAGATCCTTTTGCAGTTGCTCCGATGCCTGTGCATTTTTGGCGGGTCCTAGAAAACTGCTCTCATCAAGATTGGCCAGCTCAATGGGTGAACTGGTTCTGCTCTCTACATGTCCAGCTTCCGCTTCCGTATTTGTACCGAAAACATCTTCAGTGCAAATTTGTGCCTCAAAAACGGACGTTGTGTTGAGATTTTCGGAATTGTTCTCATACACTTTCGCGTCTGTATCTAAGTTTGAAATGATTTGGGATACACGCATCAAAGATTCGTGTTTTTGCTTATCTTTTGTCATGTCCCGGTTTCTCGTAAGCGAAAAATCATCCTCAAAGAATTGCGAGTATTGTTCACAGCTGCCATTAGTTGATGTTGGCCGTCCCAGCTTGGATTCGGATTTGCTGCGTCGAAATTGCTGGCGCTGTGATACATTTGATCTATTCACTGTAGACTGAGTGTATATGCGTTGCGGTTTTGATTTAAACTTTGGCGGTGATTCTTGGATAATTTCCAAACCACTTGTTAGTGGATTGATATTGTTATTCCAAAGTTTTTCTTTTTGGGGTCCTTTTAATTCGTTCTCCAGTTTCATAAAAGTACTGTCGCCAAGCTCTAAGGATTGCGAAAATGCCATGGTTGTTAATTGTAAACAATATACATAAAACACTTATAAAACAATTTAAAAACAATGAACAATACAAACAAAACACAAATATAAAAATTTCGGCGGTCTGCGGATTACGGGCTGCCAACTTTCTTAAATGTAGCAGTACCGATATCGCAAAACATCGCATAAAAAATCAGTGTTGAACAAAAAAAACCTATCGTCAATGTGTATCGATATGTATACCAAAAGTCTTTGTGCAGACAGCTGCCAAGAATTGCTGCAAACGGAAAACAATAGCAATTAAAACTAAAATCCAGCAATAGCTATTAGATTAAAGTTAAAATTAAATAGCAGCATGGACGAATTTAAGGTTCCAAAATGGCCAGTCACTCCACTATACAAATACCAAGAGCCTATTATACTAGTGGAAAAACCTGCTGAGCCTCCACCACTGCCGCCACTGCCACCACCAAAAACCAATCCAAGTAGTGGTTGCTTTTACAAAGTGCCAAAGTGGTCCCGGCCGCCAGGTGAATATGAGTACTACAGATTCGAGGTGCTCAAGTCTGGGCAAATAATTGACGAAGTCAAGGATCTACAGCATCAAGCCCTCTGGACGTTTGGACGTCTGGCTGAAAATGACATTTCCATGGGACATCCAACAATATCGCGCTTCCATGCAGTGCTCCAGTATAAGCCGGAACCGTCATTGTACGAGGATAGTGATGAGCAGGGAGGGAACTCTGAAAATATGCTAAAGTCAGATGAGCCAGAGGGCTGGTATATCTTCGATTTAGGAAGCACACACGGCACCTTTCTCAACAAACAACGTTTGCCGCCACGTGTGTATATACGTATGCGGGTTGGCCATATGCTGAAGCTAGGCAGTAGCACAAGGGTGTTCATATTGCAGGGTCCGCATGAGGATGAGGAGCCCGAATCGGAGCTGTCGGTTACTGAGTTACGTGAGCAACGGGAACAAGCAGTAGCTCTGGCTGACGCAGAAAAAATGCGCAAAACATTCGAGGCAGAGCAAAAGGAACGTAATGAAGGCGCCAGTTGGGGCATGAGCGAGGATGCTGATGAGGAGACCGATCTGTCCCATAACCCTTATGCCAGCACAAACAACGAGGAACTTTTCTTTGATGACCCCAAGCGTACGTTACGCGGCTACTTCGAGCGCGAAGGCCTCAATCTGGAGTACAAATGCGATGAGCTGTCCCAGGGCTCGTTTGTGTGCCGCGTAGAGCTTCCGATTGATGACAGCAATGGCAGACCCATTGTTGTGGAGGTCACACACAAAGGACGCAAGAAGGATTGTGTGGTACAATGTGCACTGGAGGCGTGTCGTGCTCTTGATCGACACGGTGTGCTGAGGCAGGCTAATCAGGAGTCACAAAAACGCAAGCATGTAAAAGCTGGCGACTCCGATGATGATGATGAGTTCTTGGATCGCACAGGCGATGTGGAAAGAAAGAAGCAACGCAAGGCAAATAATTCTGCGAGCGTTACACTCACATATGATGATTTGGTAAGACAAGAATAATATTTATGATTATAGAAAATAATTAAAAATCTTTCTACACAGCTTAAACAAGAATTCGAGCTTAATTTAGAGCAGCTCAAAGTCGAGCAAGAAATTTTGGCTTATCAGAAAAATGAAAAGCGTTTAAAGGAGCTGGCTGTACGACAGCAAAGAGCCGGCGATGATTTGGACAATTTTATGGACACGCTTAGTAGGAATATTCCGCAAGTGGATAAGACGGAGATTAAAAAATTACGAGTAAGTCTATAAACATAAATTTTGAATGTTGTAAGCTAATATATTTCATTTAAAAGCTTGAGGAGCAGCGTATAAAAACTGAACAGCAAAAATTGGAGCGACTTATTAGAATAGCAAAGCCAACGGCATTTTCCATTTCCACAGCCAGTGGCTCCATGAACAGTAACAGGTCACAAGAAGGTAATGCGTCGAAAAAGCAGTTGCCAATGATTGGCAAGCGAAATCAGTTTAGTAAATTTAAGGTGGTTAAACCACTGCCCAGCACCCGACCCAAAGTCCAGACAAACGTTTTTGCATCCGACGACGAGGAAGTCGAAGAGGAGGAGGAGGAGGTGGTTACTAAGCCAAAAACGACGACAAAGTTGCCAGCGGAAACAGTTACAAAGCCATCAACAAGTGAGGATTTACCGGAAATAAAGACGACTGCTGAGTCGGAAGTGGTGACGAAGAAGTCATCCGCAGCACCGGATGTGACAAACAAAAGTTCTTTGGCGCACCCAATTGAATCGACAGCTGTGGTACCAACTGCAACCGTAGTGAAGGATTCAACAGACACCACACCACTCACAGACGCTGCTAATAACAGTTCTGAGGATCAGAGTGCCGAGGAGGCAGCTGCACACAAGAGACGAAGACAACGTGCACGTCAACGCAACAGCAAGCAACGCCAGGATGTCGACATGGATTTTAATGAGTTGGCCGAGCATGAAGATGTCGAAAAGTATGCCAAGTGGGTGCCACCGGCTGACCAAAAAGGCGATGGATTAACACACTTGAACGATAAGTTTGGCTACTAAGCCACACATTTGCATAGGACTAAGAAAAAATTATCATAATATAATGATATGTGGTTAAGCGAGATTAACCATTTAATGCTAAGCTCATTAATTGTATTAACTTTTCCTACGCTTTGTATCAACGCATGTAGGATGGCTGCTATTTGGTCATGCCTAAGGACTTGTTTGTACAGTGGTTACTCGCAAATATGACTCTTTTTCATTGGTAACATCTAAAAATTAAGAAGCCAAGATTTTAATTTTTTAGCTTTATTGTTTTACAATTGTTTTCAGGTTTTCAGCTTTGTTTTCATTGTTGATTTTAGAAATATTAAATAATATTTTACTTTAAAAAAACAAAAATTGAATCTTAAGTTTGTTAAAGCTACTTTAAAATAGCTTTTGAAATCTAATAACATTTAAGTAAACAAATTTTTTTTTACTGTTTGAACGAATCATGTCTTAAAAAAAAAAACAGAAAATGTTACCGATTTTTCGAACTTGGGCAGAATAAAAGGAAATTAATTATTTCACACTTAAATCATCTTATATATTTATATTTACGCGCAACCACTGTACAAGACTTCCTGTCTATTACATTTTCTTTGCTCAGCTTTGTTTGTTAAAGTATATGTGCTGTGTAATAAATAAATAATACATGTGAATCTAAAGTTCAAAGCGTATAACGTTTGAAGAGTGGGCGTGTGTGGGAGATTAAAAGTATGCCTGTGGCTTTTCACCACTCTGTGAAATTTCCCCAGCGTTGCTCTCATAAGCTCACCCCGCTGAGAGTAAGAGTGTAGTATCAGTGAGTTTTCCAACCCCTGTTGACTTCCACTGGAATTGTCTGCATGGAGGGGCAAGAGTGAACGCATTTCAAATTCCTGCGCACGTATAGAGAATGAACTCGGGTGTCGTGTGTGTTCGCGACTATGTTTGATTGCCGCTGTTAAGGCTCCAGCACTTGAACTTCCAATTCAGTTATAATTTTGCTACTCTTTTCGACGGTACGGCGAACGGTTGAGCGTGGGCCGAGTTTTGTTAGTCGAATTCTTATTTGTTTATTAGCCAAGAGCCGTTGAAATTAGCCGACTTAATACATTTATTTAATCGATTCCATTTCGTTTACAGTTCAAATTATATGGATAGTCAATAGAACCAACTTTCGATTAAATGCCAATGCCACAGCGTGTTATATAAATTTACAAAAAAAAAGCAAAAGAAATTCAATTTGTTTGATAATTTTGATATAGATTCTGTTTTAATGCGGTCGCCACGTGATTTCTCAATAGCCGGAGCACATGTGTGGGTTACATTTTAAAACGCGTAACAGTCCGTCTCAAAAGACGTCCCTGCGTTGGGGCGACTGCTGCCTCAACTGTCCAACAAATCCTTGAACGTGATCCATGCCAGACTCTCCTATCGTTCACCAACTAACTGATAACTGTTACTCTTGACGTGTCGTGTTTGTGATCTGCTTTTGTTGCTTTATAAGAAATTGTCAGTTCAAATAGAACAATTATGTTAGGAAATGTTGCATAAGTCAAGGCGCATTTGATTGGCGCGCACATTTTGCCGTCGTTAAAAAGCAGGGACGCGGGACTCGTCGCATAACTTAACGCCTTGCTTTGAACTTGGCGTACAAGCCTACACACACTTACACACATACACATACAGTTGACTAGCAAAGGTGAGTTCGATTGCCCGCAAATGCACTGGGACATGCGCAGAGATTGCGCGCCTACTCTCTGCTTCCCGCTGGGAGCAGCCTAGCGACACTTGTGTGTTTTTTTGTTTGTTTCTTTGTTAGCGCTTATTGCTCGATTGTTGTTGATTTTGCTGTTGTTATTGTTGTTATACCCTGTACGTAATTGAAGTGAGTGCAATGATATCATGTGGGAATCAGAGACAGACTATTTAATCCTATGATCTGATCAACAGTTTGTAATAACAACTAGAGAACGAAATGCTAAAATTTAAATATTTGTCAATATTTTAATCGAAAAAAGTTAAATATTATGTGTATGTATATTATAAAAATAATAAGTATTAATTTTTGTTTTTATTTTGATTAAGACAATAGTCGTTCCTTTTTAGTTTGAAATAAAGTTTGATTAAACAATAAATTTAGTAGAGTACATCGTATTTCGTAGTCGTTACTCAATTGCAAACTATTTTGTGAATGAAGCGAAAACGTTGCTCGATTTACCTAATTATTGCTTACGCGTGGGTTTATATGTACCCTCTCAAAGCTAATTGTCTACTTGTGACATACAAACAGGTATACATACATATAAGTACTCACATGTACAATATCTATCGAGCTGTCTATCTAACGCTTCAATTTTGACGCATCCTGTTCAACTAATCGTCGCTGCCATTAGGCATTATTAAATGCGCCGCAGACTGAAGGGCGCCAGCTGTCTAACGGTAGCTTTTAAAGTAGCTCGCTTTGTTGGTTCCTAGTTAATTGGAACCATTAAAAAGGACAGCGAGTGGCCAAAGGCCACTACCGAATGTAATGTCGCCTTCATGGGTTATCCTTGCAAAAAGGTCACTAGGGTGGGTATTGTCCTTGGCTATAATGCCAATGCGTGAGCAGAAGGGAAAGCGGTCGAGGGTGGTGCGTGGGAAGGGGGTCAATAGAAGGCCTTTGGTATTTTATTTACTGCACTCGCTTCATATTTAATGCTGCGTGCGGTGCAGCTAGATAATTGGACGCAAAATGTCGGTGCAGCTGTGTTGTGGGGCTTGCAATCGGGCACCTAAAAGCATGCAACATTATTTATAATAATGCTGCTATCTCCTTCTTTCAGTTACTTGCCACACACAGAAAAGGTCGAAGAGTATTAGTTTACATCGCTTGTCCAGGCAGGCAAAGACCCTAAGCACTATTAAGTACATATAGAAATCAAGGACAACAAAGCACAGCACAGCATCGAAGGAGAGTAGCAAAAATGATCAACATCGCTGGTGTGGTGAGCATTGTGCTCTTCTACCTACTTATTCTGGTTGTTGGCATTTGGGCGGGCCGCAAGAAACAGGCTGGCAATGATTCCGAAGAGGAGGTCATGTTGGCTGGACGTTCCATTGGATTGTTCGTTGGCATATTTACCATGACAGGTGAGTCTTAGCTTCCTTGGTTATTCAATATGTATACAGAATGGCTTTAAATTGATGTCTGTCTTAATGCTTTAGCCACCTGGGTGGGTGGTGGTTACATCAATGGTACGGCCGAAGCGATTTATACCTCGGGCTTGGTCTGGTGTCAGGCCCCATTTGGTTATGCCCTGAGCTTGGTCTTTGGTAAGCATATCCTTTACGTATATATATTATTACTTTTACTCAAATGCATGATTTTTAAAGGTGGCATCTTCTTTGCCAATCCTATGAGAAAGCAGGGCTATATAACCATGTTGGATCCGCTGCAGGATTCATTTGGTGAACGCATGGGTGGATTGCTGTTTCTGCCAGCGCTTTGTGGCGAGGTCTTTTGGGCGGCAGGTATTCTAGCTGCACTTGGCGCCACATTGTCTGTCATCATCGATATGGATCATCGCACTTCAGTCATATTGTCCTCGGGCATTGCCATATTCTATACACTCTTTGGCGGATTGTATTCGGTGGCCTATACTGATGTCATTCAACTGTTCTGCATCTTCATTGGACTGTGGATGTGTATACCTTTCGCCTGGACCAATGAGCATGTGCGTAGCTTGAGCGACATGGATGTCGATTGGATTGGGCATGTGGAGCCGAAGCAGCGCTGGTTCTATATAGATTACGGTCTGCTGCTCGTCTTTGGCGGCATTCCCTGGCAGGTGTATTTCCAGCGTGTGCTCTCCAGCAAGACGGCGGGTCGGGCACAATTACTATCCTATGTGGCTGCTGCCGGTTGCATCCTGATGGCCATTCCCCCAGTGCTCATTGGTGCCATTGCCAAGGCGACACGTGAGTAGCATCAGCCAGTGCTTTAGTTTATCTTATCCTTAACATTTATCTGTCTTTTCTTGACAGCCTGGAATGAAACGGACTATAAGGGTCCCTACCCACTCACTGTGGACGAGACGAGCATGATTTTGCCCATGGTCTTGCAATATTTGACACCCGATTTCGTTTCCTTTTTCGGGCTCGGCGCTGTCTCGGCTGCTGTCATGTCCTCGGCGGATTCCTCAGTGCTGTCAGCTGCCTCGATGTTTGCACGCAATGTTTATAAATTGATTTTCCGTCAGAAGGCTTCCGAAATGGAAATCATTTGGGTAATGCGTGTCTCCATTATTATTGTGGGCATTCTGGCGACCATTATGGCCCTCACCATACCGTCCATATATGGATTGTGGTAAGTGCAGTTCATACACTCGAAAAAACGAATATGAATAGTAAACAATTATAGGAAGTGCATTTTTTTTTGTAAATCAAATTGAGATATTTCGAAAAATCTTAGCTATCATTTTTGAGTGAAGAAATTTTTTTCATAAGTTTTACAATTTTCCTACTAATTTCTACATTCTAGCTCATATTTTTTTCTGAGTGTTGCTTAGACTGATTGACAGCTCATCTATTTAAGTGTGACTAACTATGTTTTCGTCTCTTCTCTGTTCAGGTCCATGTGCTCGGATCTGGTGTATGTCATTCTGTTCCCACAGCTGCTGATGGTGGTGCACTTCAAGAAGCATTGTAATACTTATGGCAGTCTGGCAGCTTACATTATTGCACTCTGTATTCGTTTGTCTGGTGGCGAGGCCATCCTAGGACTACCAGCTCTAATCCACTATCCTGGCTATGATGAGGAGACGAATACGCAACTGTTTCCCTTCCGCACAATGGCTATGCTGATAAGCCTGATCACCCTGGTATTTGTCTCATGGTGGACCAAGTGAGTAAAAGCATTAATTAGTTTGATTAGAGTTAGTATACTTTCTTGCTGTCATTAATAGAATGATGTTCGAGTCGGGTAAGCTGCCGCCTAGCTATGACTACTTCCGCTGTGTGGTCAATATACCGGAGGATGTGGTGCGCGTAGGTGATCCCGCCGAGTCCGGTGAGCAGCTCTCAGTGATGGCTGGTCCCTTGGCTCGCTCCTACGGTGCGGCCACAATGGCCGGCAAGGATGAGCGCAATGGACGAATCAATCCGGCACTGGAGTCTGATGATGATCTGCCCGTGGCCGAGGCACGACGCATGAACCAACAGACGGCCCAGGCACAGGTCCAAAAGATGATCGATTCGGCCACAGGCAAGTCTGGTGGTGGTGGGGGTCAAAATCAGGGCATGGCTATGCCCACAACTGAGCAGGATAACACTGCGTTTTGAGCGGATTATTCGAGGACGATGGTTAGAACGTTAGGTTTAGGTGCTCAGTCCCACTATTTGCTACGTTTTGTGTTGAGCTTTTTAGATTGTTATATACACTACATATATGATGTATTTTCAGCGTACGTTAAACACACAAGTGCTCAGGTATAAAGTGAAGAATGTTGCGTTTAAAGTTTATATATACTACATATATATATATGTTAATTTTGCCATAATGTTGTGTATAGTTTATAATAGAGAACATATATGTATGCTTAAAACCTTATACGGTTTGTTTTTTTTTTCGTTGTGAATTAATATGGCTTTGAATATAGTAAAATGGAATACAAATACAAATAGTTCAATCGACACATATCAAATGTATAAATGTTATATAGCGATAACTTGAAAGTGAAACGAAAAATACACACACAAAAACCAATCGAGCGATCGATAAATCGTTAAACATATCAATGTCAAAAACTGAAAGTAACTGAAAACATATCAATTGCATTTCCCCAATTCCACGAGAAATGCATCTAAATGTTACAAATATGTATTAAGCATAAGCATAAATGTTTAAATGCGAAGAATTGCTAATAAATATACACTTCATATATTGGGTCCTACTCACCATCATATAAATATGTTATTTGTGTACCTTGTGTAGTTGACTAATTGGCAAAAACAAAATAAATAAATATACTTACATACTTGGGTATAGGTGCATATAAGGTAAATCATCTGTCCTTCCACAAGAAAAGTGACTTACACAAATTAATCAACGCTGATTTAACGTACAGAAAGAGGATAACAAAAAAAAATAAGATACATATCATCTATGCAACTAAAGAAAAAATGTACTATTCTATATACGGAATAGTTATACGTATATAAGTTAATGGAACAATATATAGACAAAATAATTTTAGCTGCTCTCAAAGAGCAAAACTATACCACAACAGTAAGAAACTAAACACAAAAATATAAGAAATATATATGAAGCTATATCTAACATATTAGAGAATGTTACGTCATAGTACCTAATACGTATTTAATAATCATATATACCCAGTTATACATATACCCCAATTTATATGAATACATACATATATAAAAAGGGGATACACTGAATTTAGAAAAGATATATACCAAATGAAAACCTATTGTATGAATCTCTGCGGTAATTGATATTGGCAAACCAAATTGATTGTAAACACGCGCTGCCTCTAAACTTAATCCAAAATTCAACAATAAACAAACGTAAAAAACCAAAAAAAAAAAATAAATTATATATTCCGATCAATTTCATAAGTATTATTATGTATTTTATTGAGAGATGTACATTTGTTCATTTCTTCGAAAAAATTCTCTTGGCTCTTTGTTAAAGTTTGTTCCTATTGAAAAGAAAGAAAGAATAAATGTTATAAATAAATTACTAAATACTTGATATAATGGAATTGTGAAATGTGAAACCTTTTTTAAATGTACTTAAATGTTGACTGCTTTTTGAATTGGGCCCTAACAAAATAAACGTTTTTTAAACCTTTATATAGGCGAATTGCAAACGTAATATCAAGATTTGAGTTATCAAATGTCCATATAATATATGCATACTCAATTTACATACATACTAACAAAGATACACACATATAAAATTACATATAGCTGTTTGTGCTGTTGTTATACTTACTGTTGAAATTTATCTATGGTTTTAGTTTTTGTATACAAATCTGAGTGTGTATATCTTTCGCTAAGTGGGTTATGCTCATAGGTATAATGTGTAAGTTTTTAGGAACTTTGGAATTTCCAGTGTTTTAATTATATTTTTATGTGCAGCAACGCGAATTATCTGTATATAAGAACAAATGTTAAATGATTTGTTAAAGCAACTTACTAACTAACAAAACCACCAACTATTTTATGTATTACAATTATTACAGGATGTGCAATGAACTAAAGTACTCTAAATAGGCAAATTGATACGAATCATAGTTCTATGTTAAATTGTTAGTTGTGTTACAAAATGGAGTTATACTTTCGTTCACCTATTGTTGTCTAATCAATTGATGTATACATAATTACTTATTAGCGGCATTCTACAAAACTACTATGTTATTTAAAAACTGAGGCGATATTACGATATACAATATATGATCAAATTATACTGAAAAACCAAACGAAAATAATAATAATAATAATGTTTAAATCATAGCAAAATAATAATAAAAAAAAGGAAAAAACGAGAGAACAAAAAAAAATATTTAATAAATAACAAATATATATATACTTATATATTTAAATGGTTTCGTTGTTGATGCAAATTTCGTGTAATTATTTATTCTATTTCGCAAGCTGAATATATTTGTTTATTTGGCCGGCTTGTGTAACAACACATTACAACAAACAAAAGGAGCCTAATGACAATTTTAAAACAATGGCAACTGTACTATCTTAAGCGGAAATTTCCCATCATAAAAAATGCAGTTGCCGAGGTAGTCTGCAAGTTAAAGACCAAATGGCAATTGAAATTGCCTGCCTGCTGCTGAACAATGAACAGATGAAGACCACAACAAGATCATCTCAGCTCGTGGAGCTAGTTGTTAGCGATACTTATGGGAAATAGTACATCTTCTCTTAGCTGTTAGAAGTAAATTAGTTTGTTAAAGTGCTAAAGTTGAGATTCATTATGTTGCTTGGCTGCTGCTGCTGCTGTTGCACTTGTGCAATTAAATTGTTTTTCTTAATTAGCTACAAGTCGGTTTATGCCTCTCGCCTCATCACAAGTTCATATCTGACGTCGCAGAAACGAATTGCCCTCTAATTGATGTTGCTGTTATTGTAGTTGTTATGGATGTTGCTGTCGTTTATGTTGCTGCTGCTGTTGTTACTGGCAGCTAAATATCCGGTATTTTTCGAGAAATTTGCATAGCAATCGCCAAAGCTGTTTGGATTTCGATTAAAAACCTTCAACTGTCATTTAGGCAAACCGGCAGAGGCCAAGAATTTTACGATTGTCATGTGAAAGTAATCGCAAGATCTCTCTTTAAAGGGGGTTCTTAAAAAGATTCACTCAGAAATAATTTTTCGTTGTCTTTATTATGCAATTCATAAGGTATTAAAACTAACGCATTTTACAACTAACATACAATGGGTCGTTTAGTGGGGTTCGAAAGCTTGCCAATGTTTGAATAATTTACAGAGTTTTTTGTTTTTGAGAGGGTAATTGATGAATTTAGAAATGAAACGAAGCTGTGTGGGATGAGGACACGAGTATTGTAAGGCACTTGAGTGTATGTTGAGGTTCCCGTTACTCAATCTCACTTCTTGCGGTATGTGTAGCCGCCATTGGAGCTGTAGCCCTGCTGAATTGTCTCGGGCACTTGGCTGGGTGGTGAGTATGAGTAGCCAGAATCTTGAGAGGGTGCACCGTATGGAGAGGATGGTCCATTGGGAACGCTGTCACCATTGGGAGCTCCATAGCTGCTAGATGGTGCTGCAGGAGCTTGATATGAAGATGAGGGTCCTGTGGAGTAGCCACCGCCTCCTGAGGATGATGATGATGAAGACGAAGCGAACGATGAGATTGATGCGAAAGATGAGCTACTGGAGCTTGAGGGGGCACCATATGAGCTTGAGGGAGCTGCTGGATAAGGTCCATTGCTGCTGCCGCCACCAGTAGGTGCTGAGTAGGAGCTCGATGGTGGAGCTCCGTATGAGCTGGAAGGAGCAGCAGGTGCTGGTGCACCATATGAGCTGGAAGGAGCAGCAGGTGCTGGTGCACCATATGAGCTGGAAGGTGCAGCTGGGTATGGTCCACCACTGTTTGATCCTTGGCTGGGTGCAGAGTAAGAACTAGAAGGCACTGCACTTGGCGCACCATATGAGCTGGATGGAGCAGCTGGGTAGGGTCCTCCACTGCTGGCACCTAGGCTGGGAGCCGAGTAAGAGCTGGATGGGGCCTGTTTCGGGGCACCATACGAACTGGATGGAGCAGCTGGGTACGGTCCACCGCCATTTGATCCTTGGCTGGGTGCGCCATATGAGCTGGAAGGAGCAGCTGGGTATGGTCCACCACTGTTTGAACCTTGGCTAGGAGCAGAGTAGGAGCTCGAAGGCCCTGAGCTGGGTGCTCCATATGAGCTGGAAGGAGCAGCTGGGTAGGGTCCACCATTGTTCGATCCTTTGCTAGGAGCAGAATAGGAGCTCGAGGGGCCTGAGCTGGGTGCGCCATATGAGCTGGAAGGTGCAACCGGATATGGTCCACCACTGTTTGATCCTTGGCTGGGTACAGAGTAAGAACTAGAAGGCCCTGCACTTGGCGCACCATATGAGCTGGATGGAGCAGCTGGGTAGGGTCCTCCACTGCTGGAACCTGGGCTGGGAGCCGAGTAAGAGCTGGATGGGGCCTGTTTCGGGGCACCATACGAACTGGATGGAGCAGCTGGGTAGGGTCCACCGCTATTTGATCCTTGGCTGGGTGCAGAATATGAGCTTGATGGAGCTGAACTGGGTGCACCATATGATTGAGAGGGTGCAGCTGGGTAAGGTCCTCCGCTGTTTGATCCTTGGCTTGGTGTTGAGTAGGAGCTGGATGGACCTGCACTTGGTGCACCATATGAGCTGGATGGAGTAGATGGGTAAGTTCCTCCATTGTTCGATCCTTGGCTAGGAGCAGAATAGGACTTGGAGGGGCCTGAGCTGGGTGCGCCATATGAGCTAGAAGGTGCGGCCGGGTAGGGTCCACCACTGCTAGATCCTTGGCTAGGAGCAGAATAGGAGTTCGAGGGGCCTGAGCTGGGTGCTCCATATGAGTTAGAGGGTGCAGCAGGATAGGGTCCACCATTGTTCGATCCTTGGCTAGGAGCAGAATAGGAGCTCGAGGGGCCTGAGCTGGGTGCGCCATATGAGCTAGAAGGTGCGGCTGGGTAGGGTCCACCACTGCTTGATCCTTGGCTGGGGGCAGAGTATGAGCTTGATGGAGCTGAACTGGGTGCACCATATGATTGAGAGGGTGCTGCTGGGTAAGACCCTCCACTGTTTGATCCTTGGCTTGGTGCCGAGTAGGAGCTGGATGGACCTGCACTTGGTGCACCATATGAGCTGGATGGAGCAGCTGGGTAAGGACCTCCGCTATTTGATCCTTGGCTGGGAGCAGAATAGGAGCTCGAGGGGCCAGAGCTGGGTGCGCCATATGAGCTAGAAGGTGCGGCTGGGTAGGGTCCACCACTGCTTGATCCTTGGCTGGGTGCAGAGTAAGAGCCTGATGGAGCTGAACTGGGTGCACCATATGATTGCGAGGGAGCTGCAGGGTAAGGACCGCCACTGTTTGAGCTGGAAGGAGCAGCTGGATAAGATCCACCACCGTTTGCGCTTGTGCTTGGTGAGGAGTACGAGGAGGAAGGAGCACCATAACTGGCAGAAGGAGGTGCTATGGGATGAAATGAGCTAGAGCCCGACGAGGGGGCACCGTATGATGATGAAGGCGGTGATGAAGTACCGGGTCCAGAGGTATATCCGTTGGCGCCGAGGGTCTGCGTCTTTGAGGGAGCGCCATAATTTGTCGATGGTGCCGAAGGCAGTGGGAGAAAGCTGCTCACGCTAGGGGAACCATAGATGGAGGATGGACGAGATGGAGCGCCATAGCTGCTCGATGGTTGTGACGATTTAGGTGGACCGTACTGGCTCGATGGTGGGGAGGATTTCGGTGGACCGTACTGACTCGAAGGTGGTGCGCCATAGCTTGATGAGGGTTGAGACGATTTGGGTGGTCCATACTTGGCTGCTGGACGACGTGCCGACTGCTTTTTCCTGGGTGGTGGTGGTGGTCCATACGATTGGCTAGGTTGCCTGGGTGGTGCACCGTAGCTCGACGATGGTGGTGCCCCATAGCTAGAAGATGGTGGTGACGGGCGCGAAGGAGCTCCATATGAGCTGGAGGGTTTGTGATGGGAGGAACCACCTGGTGCCGAGTAGCTGCTAGACGGTGCAGGTCGCGAATTGAACGATGGCGCCGGACCCGATGCGGGTGGCAAATAAGAGCTGACAGGCGGTGCACCATACTTAGATGCTGGTTTATGGCCAGAAGTCGGCGGCAAATATCCATTATTTAGCGGCGCTTCACGTTTTGCCGCAGCCACATCGTATGTTGAGACAATAACGATGAAGACAACCGCAACGGAACCAAACAGCTACAGAAAACAAAACATAGGAAAACAAGGAAATTAGTTTTCTATGTCGATGCGGATAATGTGATGTGTGTGGTATCAACACATCAAAATCAAACTTACCACAGCGAAAGACGAGCTCATCTTGGCGCGGTGCGTCTTAATAGCAAATTTGCCAAACTATAAAAAAGAGAGAGATAGAGAGAGAGACGAAGAGCAAAAGAAAGTAAGTAAACGTCCAAAGTCAGAGAAATAAATTACGTTAATATTGCATAAGAAGTCTTTTTTATATATAGACGCATCATCGTGTGGCTATGGCCGAGAAATGTGGGGTCAACCTTCAATCATTGCGGGCCTTCTCGCCAGCTGCAAAAGCTACTCATACTCAATGCAAAGAACTCTGCATAGTCGAACCGTGTCGCCTAGTTTCTGCAATTTAGTTTGAGTTCCTCTCGCTGAATTTGCATAAATTTAACTTAGCTCAAAAGAAAATCCACATGCCACAAGCAAAAAGGCGAAATAAATTGAAACTTTTCTTTTATGCCAACAATTGAATCATATGCCACAGCTAAGTTCTTTTATGTGCCTAAAGTCTTAGATTGTGGGTGCTCAAATTTGATGATATGCAATAAACTACTCCCACTCACAACCCAACTGTTATACTATAACATCCATCGTTGTTGCCACAATGCTGCATGCGGCACAATACATTTCCCTACTGCTGTTTACCAATTACATTTTGTTTTTCTTCTTTTTTGCTCGTTAGCCACACTCTTCTTATTATAGTGTGTGCCATTTTTCACTTTCGATTGTTGCTTAACTCGCGTGTGTGTTGTCGTCTTTATTGAAAAAAGAAACAAACTAAATACTCAAATGCCAAAAATTTGTAATTATCTTTTTTTGGTGCTCGCTTAAAGTGCTTACAGTTTTGACCTGCTCGTTCACTGAGGCAATTATATGTAGTTGTTATTTTTTCTACTTTTATGAGCACTGTGTAAACATTTCAAATTGGCCAATGGCTTATGATGTAACTCAAAGCATATTAGATTTGAGAAGCTGCAAGCGAAATATTGAACCGTTTGTTGGGTGTAGGGCGGGCTAAAAACTTATAAGCCATAAATACTTGTTAACAAGATATTTTGCCAAATCCAAATTGTAAAACTTTTAACGGCCGCTGAACTTTATAGATTTAAATCTCTTTTGGGATTATTGATGAACACTTAACAAGAGCTCGCACTTAGTTTACTTTAGTAACGCAACACAATCAGCTATCCTTTTTGCATTCAGACACTAACCGTTCAAAGGCAACAGCAGTTTGTATGTTGATGTGGAGATGGGTGGTTTTTTGTTGTTCCTGTTGATGTTATGCTGCTCAGCTGAATGTCGAATGCAAACTACTCTGTTGTCTGTCGCGACGCATGCACTTTTATACGAAAGTCGCCTTGGTGTCTCAGCCAAGCTGAACGAATATCATAACTGGGCAAAAAAGCAAAGAAGCCAGCGTCGCAGTCAGCGTCAAAGTCAAAAAAATACATATAAAAAAAATATTAAAGCTTCCACAACACAATGAGCGGCAACATGTTTTCAATTTCGGTCTTTTTCTTTATGTAACTCCAAATGCACTCTTCAAAAGCGATTCACTCAGACAACATCTCTACCACAACAACAATAGCAACAACATAAGCTGTGGCGCTTGCACGACTGCGCCGCTGACGTCGACGTCAGCGTCTGCTAAGCCAGGGGCAGGGGCATTCATGAAGCGACTGCTGGAGCTTTTAAGGTTGTCTTTTCTTTTTGCATTGATAAAAGCAAACTTGACTCAGGCCGCCCACCAGCTGGATTGCTGTGCATGTGTGTGCGTGTGTGTTTGTGTGTGGGGCAAGTTCAGTGGCGGCATTAATCACAATTAAAATTGCTAACGGCAAGCGTTGTATAATTGTGCGCCAATTGTGCGTATACTTTATGCATATATTAAGCATACGTCATACGCCAGCTGCAGAAATAGATTAATAAATACAATTATTGTTTTAGCTCTTTGTTAATTAAATTGTGACCGTTTATTTAAATATTGTGTGCCCCAGATTGAATTCATTTTTGTGAAGTTTTTTTTGTTTTTTTGTTTAGTAAACAGTTGGAGGCATCTCGGGTTTCTTCCAGATGTAACTGGCCCATGGGATGCATTCCTTGAGCAAATGCATATAGGCTAATCCCTTGGGGCAATCGACTTCAGTGGCTGGTTCGCCCAGAGTTTCGCAATGCCAGTACTTGGCCGGATCGAAATGGTGTGTGAATGTCTGTCCAATCTCCGATTCATCCTTGCAGGCCGAACGACCAGCATCAGCATTTACCACAACAACAATCGCAGCCAAAATGGCGAACAGAGCAAAGACTACAGGTAGAAAGTATGTACATGAATAAAATATATTTTTTTTCGATGTGGTCAATGGTTATATAATACCCACCGGCTTTCATTGTTAGCTGTGAATGTTTCTATCGAGTGTGCTCTTTTCGAACAGAACCCGATTCTTATATAGTTCTGAATCTTCTAAATAAAAACAAAAAGTATTAAAAACACAATTGAAAACAATTTGCGTCCGTTGATTATTATCTGTGAGGGACATCCGATTGATAAGAAAGAAAACATGCACGATAGAGACAGAGGTAGAGTTGGGAGTGCTGCAATTGTATTTATATACCCTTTTTTGTTGTTGTTGCTACTGATAACGCAAGATAAATAGTATAAAGTTCAGATATGGAAAATTATTAAATTAATTGAAAATGTCATTACATAATGGTCAACATTAGAAATTGAGTTATTAATATGATAAAGCTGATAAAAAATTCGAACTCGTGGCAAGAATCTTAAACCTCAACTTAAGAGCTAAAGAGGTTTAATGAAATAATCAACAAAGTATGCATTTAATTCGTTTATTCCATATACGTGTTTTAAATAATATAAATTAAAGTTTCATTCTTGTATTCCACATTCTACACATTGTTCCTAGGCTACTTCATTAAAATAAATACATCTCTTTTGGTTAGCTTGGCGTTATGAATATTGATTAACGAGCTGTTCACTGTCATCAGCGATTGATCCATTGATACAGCAGACATGCTATTAGCATAGCGTCAAGTTTCACAAAGCTCAAAACCAGCTAGACGAAATAGTCAACACTGTTATGGTAGCGTATATTTGTATAATTATTATCATGCTGTAATGTGAATTCATTTAAATTGCAAAATAAACAACAGCGCATTAGTGTTGCTATCAATTTGATTTTTTGGCAAATTTCAAATATATACATATATATAAATGTGTGGTTACATCTTTTGTTAACTGTTTATCGGATTGTGTGTGTGTGTGTGGTTTTTGGCTTTTGTTTTCGGTTTTCGGTTTTGACCCCCTAAAGCATTTCGTGCCGCTCTGGGCCAAAGCAAACATTTGACCAACATAAATGCTTTTGCATGCAAAAAACAAATATCACGAAATAAGCAAAAAGTCAAAAAACACAAAACATAAAAAAGCTACACAGTTAACAGCTAACACATTGATGAAAATACAAACCTACCAATTTTTATTACAAAATGCTTAAAAACTAATTACAGTTTCCGCATTGATCTAGTCGCTATAGCGGTTTCGGGAAGGTGGAAGAGGTGTCGCCAAGCAGCAGGTGCCTTTTGGCTGCTTAACTTAATGATGCTCCAAAAGAGAGTGTGTGAGAGAGAGAGAGAGAGATAGAGAGAGAGTGAGAGAGAGAGAGTTAGAGAGAGAGAGATAGAGGAAGAAAGAGATAGACATAGATGGAGACAGTGACAATGACTCGAAACATAGACAGACTGCCGCTTGGGACAGTTAATTGAGAGTGTAGTGTATAGATAAATACAGAAAGAGAGAATGTGTGTGTGAGAGAGAAGGAGAGACTAAATATTAAATGCTGCTTACTGAATTTTGAACATTTCGTTAAAAACGATGACGAAGATGAATTTGTGCCACACCACATGGAGGCAGCTAGCTCATTAACGATTAAGTGGCTACGCTTTTGAGTAAATCCAATTATTGAGTTTTTTGTTGGGGAAAATGCGTCGAACCACAGATTGTTGCACAAGTCCCTAAATAGAAACAACATGTATTTCATTTCTATCATTGATGATGAGCTCTAAAAATAGTCAACTAATTTGCACAAAGTGCTTTTGCTTGTGGAGCACTTTCGATATTTTTTTGTTGGCCAAAAAAAAAATGTAAAATGCAAAAAGATAAGAACCCAACCCAAAGTATAGAGGATGTAGGAACATACTATAAATATGCTTTCAGAATGCCAACAATTGCAACATTTCCAGTTGAGTAACGAAACAAAATGCACCAAGGTTCGCAATAGTTCCTTTCAATATATACATTCTCTTTAATGGATCATATTTTTTGCAGCTACGATCTTCAGTTTCCTGCTCTTGGGCATCTTTGTGACCCTCGCAACGGCCTATAATGGTCAGGATATCTATGCGGAGCCCAACTGTGCCATTGTTGAGAATCATGCTCGCAAATTCCGTGACATCTCCGATCCCACTCACTACTGGGTGTGCCCCGAGGGACAGGAGAAGGCTGACTACATCCAATGCCCCGATAACTATGCCTTCATGGAGCCCGAACAGGCATGCGTTGTCTGGGAGGAGTGGAAGTGGCTTGAGCCCTACACTAAATAAGCTGCGTATATGTTGAAAATACTTTAGCATTTCTATCGTAAAACAGCCCAAATAAAATAACGAAAACATCATCTAAAATCCCAACCTGTCGTTTTATATTTCTTCTCGGGATATTTTCTGTGCTCTGTTTGCCAATTAGTTTAGTCAAGTTTTGATTAGATTCGATAGAAGCTGTCCCTATTTACGAGATTGTACGGTTCACTATGCTACGTGGTGTTATCGATTTGGTGTCAAATAAATTAATTGATTGCTCAAACTTTTGCCAGCGTTGCCATGTTTACATTGCTTTAGGGAAAAACACTCATTTGACCTGTCGCTTTGAATGGGAGAAAAGTCTTTGTCACAAAATGAATTTGATTTTCGCTTAAAGATGGAAGCTAATGGGTATATATATAGACATGTCCGTCTGTCCGACTGCCTGTCTGTCCGTCCGTATGTATGAACGCGTCGATCTCAGAGACTATAAGAGCTAGAGACTCCAGATTTGGTACATAAGCTCGCCTAATCCCCGCGCAGTACAAGTTTGTTTTAAATTTTCGATAACTCTTTCCGTTTCCGATATACACATGTGATCGATAACAACAAAATCTTGAATTTGGAAAACTTTTTGATGATGTTTGAAGCATTAGACGAAATAATGACAATGAATTTTATTGAAATATTTTCTGATTCCTAAGTGTATATGTGATCCATCATACATTAAAAAGTTTTCTTATGATGAAACTTAGAACTTTCTTTTATTGCCTTAAAGTACATGCACAAATCAAACATCAAACTCCATTCAATCTAACCCGTGAACTACTATTGAAAGTTGTAACTCCTCAAACAAAAGAGGAGATTTATTTTACAACAAGAAGTAAAACTTGACGATGCGTTATGTCAATGGCGATGTGAACATTACTATTTTTTTTGTGTCTGTGTGATATGTATTTGGAGTACGAGTATGTCTGATAAACGATAATTAGGCAGTGCGTGTCTGTTGTTGCGCTTGTAATGTTATCTAACACCTTCGATTGGAAATCAAAGCTGATGCCGTTGATGTTGCTGCTGTTGTTGCTACTACTACAATCAATCAATGTGGCTACAGCAGACATATTCATTTGAAAAAGAGCAGCAGCGAAGCAACCAACACACATGCTGAGATGATGACAAACGCTGCTCCAATTTGTAGTGGGGAACTTAACAAAATATATATAAATTGTACATCTCAGCTCGGGTTTGTGTTTTTGTTTTCCTTTTAACAAGTAAAAGTCATAAATATTAAACAAAGGCCTCGATAAACTTTGCGCGTGCTCACATTAAAAGTGAAAAGTACTTCAATAAATTTTTGTTAGAAATCATTGCCGCAATGCAAACAAGCACTGAGAGACTGAGACACTGTCACTAATGGTGGTGGTGGCTCGCAGCGGTGGCTCACTGAAGTGGTGCACTCGTTTTTTTGTTTAGGTGCCGATGGCCCAAAGTGTACACTGAAGTGGCGTTCATCAATGGCATCATATAATAGTAATAATAACAATAAATTTATTCATGTTTGCCTTATGCTTTACTCACAGCTGAAAGGCATGCCCCAATTAGTGGCTTCAGCTGTTTGCTACTCTTTAATCTGAAGAAAGTTTCAATGGCCTTGAAAAGGCCCCCTCCCCATGATCCCACCAATCATAATTAAGCACCAGGTTGCATCTAACCAGCATTAGTTCCAGCCATGACAATAACAATAGGCCCAGCAACAGCAGAAGCACTTGCTTCATTTGGTAATACAAAGCTTGCCACATAAGTAAATGATCTGCCACCTATTTGTTGTATTTGAAATGTTGCTGCGTGGGCTTCGCATGTTTATCGGCTGCTCGCATCAACTGATGCCTCTGGCTCATGTTTCTGGGTTAAGTTGCTGCACAGGCAAAAAATAATAATAAAAATACATTTCGCAATTAAACGATCTCATAATTGTTACTATTATTGTATGTTGACGGCTACTTCTTTCAAACACTTCGAGGCGATATTGTGTAAAAGCTACAAATGATAAACGATTGCAAATGGGAGACAGATGAGCAGCTGCAACATTTAAACCTATTTTTTTTTGGTTAATGTGTAGTTTACCTACATCATTACATGCCTAAATGCCAAATCGTGATTCCCTGATTTTTCAAAGTGTACCACAACACGATTTGAAATCGTTTATCAAACGTGTGAATGTGCCAATATATATGTATGTATGTGTACCCAAAGTGCTCATACAATTATTTTCCGACTCATATTTCATTGCCCTTAGCATTTCTTACAGATAGCAAGGTTAATGTGGCTGTTAAAAAAGTGATTACAAGTAGAGTGATTGCAGCTATTAAAAATGTAAACTTTACTCGGTATAATGTGTAGCATTGAGTCCTGAATATCTGTTTTTGAGATGAACGATATTTATTTAATGAACTTTCTTATAGAATTTAATTTCCTTTCAGTGATTTATCATAAATTACAAAAAAAAATTTTTAAGCTTAACACATTTATATTTTATCCGCTTATTTTTAATATTCATTCATTTCTTATCAATTTCAATCAATCTGCAAACAGTAACATTTCTTTTGATTGATGTCTTCACTGATTAGACTTCCTTCAGAAAAATACGAATTCTGTATTACATGCATACATATATATATTTTTCATTTGCCTGTCAGTAAGTTGAATGACAAATTGACATGTGGCAAAAATGATAAATGTACCAGTTTCGAGACAGGTGTTCTGACAGATAACCGCAACAAAGGCAAAAGTAGCAAATGTTACATGTCAAATGAACTTTCATCAAAATGACAAATAAATGCAAAGTGCTTCGAAACTTAAGGCGATCTAGTTAATCAGCAGCACTCAGCTAGCGAGCATTAAGTTAGCATAGGTCAAAGTTCACAGCAACATACGAATCGTCATGTTCCACCCGAAAGCCTTCCCAACTTTATTTCAGTTCAAGTTCGTTGCTGACGTCATTGCTCGATAGCTTAACTCCATGCCATATACATTGAAGCATCATATAGGCCATCACATGAAAACGCTTAAAAACTTAAATAAATCAATTTTTTTTTTGTTTACAGACACATCAATAATTCAATATGTTGCGCACTTGCAATTTATATGTATTAAAACAAAAAATTCTACAAAAATATATGTATTGAATTTAATATTAAATAATATATGATTGATTAAAATTCATAATAAATTCATCTAAAAAATGCATCTAATGAATTCATTTCAGTTTTTAATAAAAAAATTGTTCTGATATTTTTTGACCACAAAATCGTCTGTCAAACTTTCCATTTATGTCAAATAAAATTGAGATTGTTTTTATATCAATTTTTTTATGTGCTCAGCAATACAAAAAAATAAAAAATTGTAGCAAGTTCTTGTGAATTTACTGATAGCCATTGAGAATCCCCTGCGTATAAGCTTTCACCACAGTTGTTTACCCCTGTGTAAACAGCTGATGAACAGCTGGAAAGAGCAGATGACTTGTAACAGACTGGAAGGCCGTGATGGCATATCCTACATCTGGAAAGCGATTCATTTTGACAGGCCAACAATTAGGTAAAGCGACAGCTCCGCCTACTCGGTCTCTCTTTCTATGTGTGTGTGTGTGACAAGACCACACCCACGCGGCCATGTTGGAATGAAATGACAGGCTAACTGCGCCGATGGAGGCGCCACCACCAGCAGCAGCAGCTGAAACGAGAAGGTGGCTCACCATCTCATCCGATATACAAATAAGCACAAGGAAGAGAGTAAGTGGAACAAAATGGCAAATGAAACATGTTACGGTTTTAGCAAACACGGACACACACACACACAAATTCTACTCAGTAATATGAACATGAACCCAGTATTGAGTATTTAGGTTACACATTTTCAGAGGGCAGCTCAACTCAAAGTGTTGTTGTTGTTGGCAACTTAAGTAAGGTCATCGAAATGTCAAAAGTTGCATTTTTCGATTTGACAGACACATGCAAGCACACACACACACACACACACACACACACACACACACACATACACACAGATAAAGAAAGCAAGCTACACGCATTCAGCATTTACAAGTTTCATGTAACAAAGTGTTTGACATTGTTTTTGTTAACACCCACACACACACACATGTAACAAATCGCAATTAATTTGCATGCTTTGTCTGCGTCTCCATCGTCGTCGCCATGACGAAAATACTTGTGCGAAAAATTATTGATCGCACTGTTATTTTTATATACGGCCATGTTTTTGCATATCCCCCGCTTAGCGGGGCGGTGGCCACTTTTTGTCTCCCCTTTCGTCCTTTCATCTCTGTCTTACATACTTCAACACTTTCGGCGGCCATTTTGGCAGTGTGCGCCTTAAACATTCCACCACTCACGTCACACACACTATTACACACACACATACACATTTGCAAACGTATTTAAACAGAAATCTGTCAATAAATATTTTTCGTTGTTTCTTTTCCTGCTTTGTAACTGTGACTTATTTCATTTTAGTTTCTTTCCATCTTTTTTACTCACTGTTTCTATCTCATTCTCATGCTTGCCTAAGTTTTTCTCCTACTCATCCCCACTCTCTCTCTCTCAAGTTTTCACGCTTGACACTGGGTTGCCTGCGCCAAAGTGTCAACAGTAATTTATTTATTCTCATTTTATTGTTATTCTGTTTGCGCAGATTTCATTATAATAATACTCACTTGTATTCTTATTCCTAGTATTGTCCACACTTTATGGATTATATTGCGCTCTTTGGCATTTAAGTTTTGAAAAATTCACTTAGATTTTCTTCTCTTCTTATTTTAGCTATGGCTATCTTAGAAAGTTTATAAAAGGCTCATTTGCTTTTCAAGTATTTTCCTTATTTTTGCCTTACCAAGTACGAGAAGTTTTTGGGTAATTTTTTTGTTACTTAAAATAAGATTTAAGTACATCTAAAAAGTCATCTCTTAAAATATCACATTTATCTAATACTAATTTGTGTTATCGATAAAAATCGATACAAATATTTACTCTTCATTTTACACCTTTGAAAAAAGTAAAACGAATATCTTATGTTTGACAGAGTATTCGATAAGTCACAATCAAATTTGTCTGTGTAGTTAATTCTCTATTTTTTGTGCCTCGCAGTTAGCTAAAAGTAAGTACAACTGGCGATAAACGTAAATGCCTGTTGACCTTTAGCTTGGTACACCTTGAATCAATTTATGGTAACTCAATATATATACAATATCTCCGTGCGCTTTCATGGCTTAATACGTACCACGCATTTCTGTTGACGGAATTCAATTTCCTACCGCAATTTGCTGCTGCTGCTATCCTTGCAACCCTTTATTGAGTTGGGCTAGATAACTGCAAACGAACCGCAGATCGTGTTGCTCTTGCGTATCCCTAGCTGGTAACGGAAGTTGTCACCAACACTGATAGAATCAACGGACTTACCAAAGATACATCTTCCGCAAAGTGCGCAACATGAAAAGCCAAGCAAACAGGATATGAATACTAGAAACAACTGCTTGCATTTAAAGAATGTACGCAGTATTAGAGTTTGTTGAATATCGAGAGCACAAATGCATTAAACGTAGTCTTGGCATAAGCCCTAAAGGCCCTACCTTAATAAGGTTGAGGAACATGCTTTTTCTAAGTTTAATTTTTAGTATTAAATAATTTTATTCATTATTTTATTAACTTTTATCTTTTTTTGCTTTGAAGATTTTTTTTAAAATCAATTCTTAAATGAAATCATTAAGTTGACTCTTTTTTAAAATCTTTTCTAAACCTATTTTTTAAGTCGTTGTAAATATTCAAAACATGTCGCTTTAGAAACAGACTATTTCTCTCTCCCTCTCTTTTCCTCGCTTTTTCTCTCTATCTCTGTCTCTCTGACTGCCTTCATTAAGTGTCTTCCATTTTGGGGAATCAAATTAAGTTAGTATAAATCAAGTCAACCCATTCAAAATTCAGTTCCATAAAAATGTTTGTCTGTTAATATCAAATGAAGCACTCTACAGGGGGTGCAGCACGTCAAACGGAGGCCGTCGACGGCAACCGCTGTCTATCCAGCTGTCAATAACAGAAGACAGCCGGGACAAGATCAACATCCACATCACAACATCAGCATCAACATGAAGCCATCAAGCTGTGATGCCAACAGCATTGCATATATTTTATGGAAATTATAATTTCAGTCACCTTTCAGGTATTGCGAATCGCGTTTTAGCTTCAGTTACGGTTTAATTTTTTGGCAGTGAACTGCGGCCGGAGCTATCCAATTAAGCCAATAATTCTCTCGTTCGTGGTTGTTAATGTGTGTTTGGATATGTTTTCGAACTACGGTTAGTATATATATTTTGAAGCCTAAAGCAGCCCAAGTTGATATCGTAGGAGAACATTAGAACAACAAACACACAGGCACGCTCATATGTATATGAAAAGTACAAAAATCGATAGATAGATGGTAGGCAATAACGAGGAGGCGAAGGCGGCTTTTACCTTGGCCACACCAACCCAGTTCCAAGGACCAAAGGCAGAGGAACTGCACAGCGTGATATTTTATAAGTGTTGCTTTTGTTGTTGTCATCGTTGTTGTTGTTGTTTGCTGGTGGTGGTGGTGTTGGCTGTGGGTTGTAACTGTGTTGTTTGCACTTTAAGGGGGATGGTTTGGTGTAGTCTGTTTTTACGGTTCGCTAACGTTCGAACAGATGCCCTGAACCCGTCATCTAATTACAAAAAGGCCTCTTAACAGTTAAATATCCTTGCATGAAAGCTTGTTAGCTAACTTAAGTGATTTGCAACTCGTTTCGTTATATTTTATATACATAAGATTTTCTTTTGCATATTTGAATAAAGCTTTTAGAAAGTTTTTTAATCAAACTTTGACGATGTGCACAGTATAGAGAAAATATACATTATGATATTAATTAATTGATTCAAGATCAGAAAGACTCGATTTAATATTATAAACTGTGACAAAAAAATTGAACATTTTTATAATGAATGAAGTACAAATGGGTTCTGGTTATTATATTCCTGCTTAAAAGAGAATTTTTCCTTTCGGTGTAGTCTTTTTAGTGAAGTGTTGTTGTTTATCCTGCCACAACTGCCACGAATAAATTCATAATTGAAAATAAACATTGAAAAATGTCAAGTAAATTAGAAATATGTATGTATATTTATCTAATGCCTTACTTTATTTCATGCCACACTTATGACAGTTTTATGGCGGCGCAATGTCATCGTTGACTTTCTGCCATCTTAAGTCTCAAAATGCTGTGAAATATAAGATTAATTACATGTATTTACTTGTGCAGAATGCTCAAATGTCAGATCTTCAAACCATTTCCACTTACGTAATTGCTGTACAAATTCTTTTGGAGCTAAGCAATTAGCAGAGAATTCAAAAAGAATTAAGTTTAAGTGCTGTGTAAATCGATTTTGGAAGAGATGCAGAAATTCCTTGAGTTTTATTTATATATAGATTAAAAGGTATACAGAGAAAAAACTAAGGTATTTTTTTTTTATAAAAAAATAATAAAAAAAAGGTTAGATTTTATTATGAATTTAATTTAAAGATTTTTTTAAAATGCTTCGCATTCGAATTGTGTTTCACGATAACTGCATCCACTTGATGTGAGGTCATTCGCACTTAAGCTTAATCGAACTTTTTAGCTCCAGTGTATTTTGTTTGTTCTATTGTTTGGGAAACTCAGGACCTTTGTCGTTATGTGTGTATTCCGTTTTCAGTTGCGTGTCTTGTATACATTTCTTTGTGGCCGCGTTTTGGCAAAATGCTGCAGGCCGGTACGCCCACGCGTCTTTCTTAGCCACTGGCAAAATAACCTTGTTTTTCAACCACTTTCCGACACACAACGCAAAGTACGTTACTGCACGACGTCGGTCTATATAATTTTCTGTTTATATACGGACATCCATGGGGCTATGTGCTTTATATTTATGTCGTGGCTTCAAGCCGCACAACTCACACACACATGAACGAACGCACACCTGCTGTGGCACACCTTGATTTACCCTCATGCTTGCCCATTAGCGGGGCGACGGGCGTGGCAGCAGAGCAGTCCCGCTCCTTCGCTGCTTTCCTTATCGATCGCCGCGTCGTGAAACGCACTGTTTTTAGTTTTCTTTGCATTTTTTTACACTAACCAAAAATTGCGTTTGGAAATCAGTTGAAGTTAGATTTGGGGCACGTAATTGCATATAAGTTTTTACTATCAGATTTCGTAGCTTATGTTTTTGTTGTAGTTTTGAGTACGAACTTTATTAAAATCGCCCTGGAACTTTGGAGCTCATAGAGAACTTCATTGCCACAAGTTATGATGGAATTTATTCCAAGTAATTGTTATTTGCACAAAATGTATAAAAACATCAGAAAGAGAACAAAGTGTTTCAATAGTTGCGCTAATGGTGCGCTTTACCTTGACTTGGCTTGACTTTTTCGTAAAAGTTGTGGCAAATACTAAGTACATACATAGTACAAACAAATACTGTAAAAAGTTCTGTTGACAGACAAAATTAAAAAGGGTTCAACATTCTTGAATTATTTATATGACATAAAATATATATTCGCATTGATGGTTTTAGGGGTTTTTCTTTCATTCATTATGTATACATGATTTTTACATTCAGCTGTGTAACCAAACTCGTTAGTGAGTTAAATAAAATATTTATAGTTTTTAAAGGGGATGGCGTATATAGTTTTACTTTTAAGCTACTTAAGTATTTTTCTTTAATATTGTATTAATAAATTATGTTTTAAATTTTAGTTTCAGTCAGTTTATGTATGTATTTTCAGTAATATTTTAAGATTTTAAATACGTTTCATCTAAATGCGAATTATTTAAAATTTTAGAGAGCTACTAAGTGAAAATAGTTTTAGAAGTATTTAAAGTAACATATTTTTCGAGTTATAGCATAGAATCCCCAGTTTTTAACAATTTTAGCGTCCAAGTTAAATAATTTGCTTGGCCAGACACTTGTCAACGCCCTTTGGACAAGTTAAACTCGTCAGATTTGTGACAAATCACAATACAATAGCTTCAATAAGCTGATTAGATTGTGTGTATGGCATTTAAGGTCGAGTGTCAAAGATTAATCTTGATGAATTGAAAAACAGTGCCCTTCATGTGATAAATGACAAAGGAATTGCCAAATTTGTGCGCCACAAGCAATTTAGCTGCCAAAAATAAATATATAACAAAAAAGACCAGCAACAAGAAAAATGTGAAAAAATGTCCACATGTGCCAAATGTCTGGACACGAGTGGGCTCAATCGTGATTGCATCTGTCTGCAATGCAGCCTGACTGAAGATATGAATCAGAACACAAATGTGTGTGTCCAGAGGGAGTGACAGAGAGAGATAGAGAGCAGATAACACACACACAGTTGTTTGCTTGTGGAAATTAAAATAAAATTGCTGTGTGCTCTTGTCAAATTATTCCATTATGCAAATTAATAAAGCAAAAAAGGAGCAGAAATTCTATAAATACGAACACGACCAAACAATAAACGCATGCTTGAGCCCAGTGCCTTACATAAGGCCACCCAAAAAGTATGCTACACAGAATGAAGACCAAAAGCAAAACCCCAAAACATCAAATAGAAGGAAAAAGCTCTTGCAAAAATATGCCTAGACAGGTAAAAATTGATTTTCTTTCGGTTTTTCTTTACCTTTGAGGCAAGCAAAAGGTGAAGACGACTAAGCGCGAATAGAATTTTATTTAAATGTGCTCAACTAGGCGAGAGTAATATGCATGGGAATAAGCAACGATGGATAAGTGGTTGGAGGGAGTGGGAGTGTTGGGCCAACCAATTGGCTGGTGTGGCTTGGACAAGCGCATGCGTCATAATCCTGCGCCGTGGAAAGCAAACGGAAACCCAACAGAATCGTGTGCAGCTGGAATTCCAGTCAGGAATACCGACAAAATAACGGTATACAAGCAGCATAGTGCTCGCAGCGCCAGACAGAAGTTACCTTTGCTCCTGCCCGGACGACACAACGCACCAACGCTGCCATTTGCTGTCGTTGTCGTTGTCTGGCCTCGGCCTCCCACACACAAAACACACACAGAATATAATTTCTAGAAAAAAATATAAAAAATTTAAATGAAAAACTATTTTTTCGTGCAACAAAAACATAAAATTACTGAAACAAAAATTTAATTGCAAAATTTAACAGAAACGGTTACGGAAAGTGTTCGGTGTGTGTGGGTTTTTCCTGTGTGTATGGTGTTTTTGGTGTTCGGTGATTGCCTGTGTTGAACGGTCGTGCTTTTTTAGGGGTCGTGTTTCGAATAGTCTGTTTTTACATAACTCTAAGTGAAAACCCAAAAAGAATCGTTTTTTTGGTCAAGTTTAGCGGGCTTCTTGTAGCCAAGCACAAACTAAACATCCTCATCCTATTTTAATTGCTGTTTGGCATCCTAAGGAACGTGGCGTCCAACGAAGGCACCAACAGCGCCGCGGGCAGTGGCGCGGAGTCGGCTGCACTGTTCTCCAAATTGCGTAGCTTCTCCATTGGCAGCGGGCCAAACTCGCCGCAGCGTGTTGTCTCCAATTTGCGCGGGTTTCTCACCCACCGCCTCAGCAATATCACACCGAGCGATACAGGTGAGCCATCTACCAGCAACATAGAAATCTTTTTTCCTTTTTTTTTGTGAACTTACATAACCTAACGAGCCCAGTATATTCGACTATAATTAAAATTAAACAAACTTTTCACATACAAATACTACAGAATGTGGCAAGTATTTCGTCCTTTGATACACACACATTCATTCTCACTCACATTCAAACCAACACATTTCACAAGGTGTGTATAGACACATTTGTTTTATTTCAATATTATACGTTTCGGGTTTCGCCTCTCTGTGGTACAAAATGGAATGGAACAGTTACAGTTGGTCTTATAAAGAGCAAGTGGCAAGAGCGTTAACGCTTTTTTGTTCTTATGTAATATGTATGCGGGAAATTGAAGTAATTCGAGAATTTTAGTTGGGAAATGAATTAGTAACTTTCTGTTTCAGCTTAGTTCAACTTACTAAGTCAAAACTATTTTATATGTTTATTTTAATTAAGTTTTAAGATTGCCTAGTAATTTTTGATAGCTTACACATTGATGGTATTGAAATATTACGATTTTTGTATCTATTGAAAAACTTTCCATAGTTGGATTTGGTTATGTACTGGTAGCTCGACAGTATAAATATGTATGTCATTTGTACTGAAAATAAAATTCTAATTTTCCCATTCATTTATTATTAGCTAATTACAGCACCAAAGTTCAGTTAATAATTAAAATGCGCTCTTCAAGTAAATCTTACCATCATTGAATATTAAAAATTTCTTTAAAATGGAGTAACTAAAATTTACATAATCCAAGAATGATTTATTTTCGGAAATTAATATGCTGTCAAAACATTGCAAACTAATTAATTGAATCAAAAGCCAATAATTTACTGTTAGATTGCAAAAAGCTAATGCAATTTCTGTCTGGTTTCTTCATTAAATCATTAAAAGCAGAAAATTCTGTGGGGGGAACACAAAATACACACAAAATTCCTGGCACTATTCGTCTAGTACAAGTTCATCAAGAAAACCGTCCGTCAACCTGACTAAGGAATTTTTACGTTCGGGTGCTGTTTGCTGCTGCATAATGAAGCCAATAAATATAAATTTCCCACACAAACACAAATACATGCAACGAAAACAAGACAACGGCTGCCTCGTCATTAGATTGTTTGCCTTGTTTGCCTTTGTAGACGCGTTTGTAACGCTGATGTGTTCATAGCGGTTTCATGTCAAAACAAAAAGGGGGACGCCCGAAGGGGTGGCACCCAGCAGAACCACAACCCAACAGCCAGACGCAGAGACAAAGCCAGCTAGCCAGGAAGGAAGGTAGCTCGTAATAAGCCAAACGAGAAACAAGTAACGCATTTGTCTTGATGCTGTCTGATAAAACCAAACCCAAACCTGCCCCTGCCACAGATTTTGCACACACACACTCACACAGAGAGACCGCAGAGAAACCAGCAGAAGCAGAAGCAGCAGCATCGAGCTAGAGGGTTGAATCATGGGCCACATTGAGCCATCAGAAGCAGCAGGAGTAGAATAAACAACTAGGGGGAATCGGATAGTCCTGCGTATGGCAGGACCAACATCAAAAGTCGTAAACTCGTAAAACGGGCGCTGATGGTGTTGTTGATTGGGAGGCATTTGTAGCGCTACAAATGTTCACATTTTGCGCCTTGTCAGATGCTTAAAAACTTGCGAGTCCGTACCCCAAAAAGTGATAAGCAAGAACTGTGTTTTCTAGCTTTCGCTGCGTTTGCTATCATCAATCAAAACTAAATTAACTACAACATAGCGAAATACTATATAGTATGCCATAGTACCATGATGTAGTTCTGCAAATAGCTATACATAAAGGTAATTTATTTTTGCTGTGCTGTAGCAAACAAAAAAAAGCAATAAAAGCTGCACTGGCCAAGTTATTTATGCGCAAATCAATTTGTAACTGAAAGCCAAAGCATTCTTTGTGGGAGGAAGAGTCTGAATATGCGTAAAAGAAACAAGCTCATTTAATACGCCCATATAAGCCACGCCCATTTAATATTTGATTTATAGTCGCACTAAGAAAAAAAGGGCGAGTGGAAAAAAAGACGAAAATGATTACAAAATTGCTAAGGTTAAAGATCCTGGACCATATATCAAGTTAACGCGAAAATTCTGCATTTTTATAAATTCAACTATAGCTATAGCTTTTTTACTATAAGCAAGACTTTCCCATATTTAACCTACTTAAGTTTCTGTGTTGGAGAAG
This sequence comes from Scaptomyza reducta, assembly GCA_035044485.1. Taxonomy (NCBI): domain Eukaryota; kingdom Metazoa; phylum Arthropoda; class Insecta; order Diptera; family Drosophilidae; genus Scaptomyza; species Scaptomyza reducta. The sequence goes on along the minus strand of JAWNNV010000691.1, from coordinate 31,788 downwards.
TTTTTAATAGTTTTTAATTAATTAATTAAGATTTTACTCGTTTTAAACTAAGATTACTCATACTAAAGCTGTAATGTTTATATAAATTCAGGAATATCTACAGAATTGGTAGTTCCTAAGACTCAAGAATATTTTTGAAAACCCTGTGTTTATATTTATTTTAATTTATTAAAATAATAAATTAATAAAATATGAATTCATTCGCTTGGCTAATAGAAGCAGTTTGGGTTTATATTTATTTTAATTCTAAGAATCATAAAATTTTTTTCGTGGCTGTATTTACGTTTGAAATCCGATTTTTCTTTAAGTGAAAAAAGGAAAAAAGACCACGCATAAAAAAAGGAAAGTAAAAATGGCCACAACATTTGCTTCTAGCAACTTTAGTACATGACTCTTTATATTTACGATTATGGTACAGTTGAGGAAAAAAGCCGAGCCGCCTATTACGGCTCGTGGCTAATGGTAGCAAACCCTTGGCGACCCTGCTTCAGCTGGAGCCTGATCTATGTTGCCTTCTAGCTAAGTGGCAACGTATCTCTTGGGATTTGATAAAAGCCATTTTAAGCTTATACACAAAACAATGACAACACCAACAATAACAACAACAACATCAGCAAAATCCAGCTATCTTGGCACGTTCCGGGTGTAACTGACGCTTTGGGGATTTTTTGATAATTTGAATGCCCGTGGCAGCGATGGGCTCTTTAAAAACTTTTGCAATTAAACACAATTTTGGTTTTTTTTTGCTGTTGTTGTTTTAGATGGGTGCGCGAACACACCAATTAACTTAACCCAATTGCAGTGAAATCGATAGGGCCAAAGCCAAAGACAAGACAATTAAACTTGAAAGAGAAAGCACAGTAACAGCCGTCAAGAAAGGAGAATGACACAAAAGAAGCGCTTGACTGACAAAAGAGGGTTAAGGCTAGAGCGCCACAAACACAAAAGGGCGCTACCTAATCGATCACGTTAGGAGGTGGTTGGCACTATTGTTAGCCAGGTTAGTCAGTCAGGTGAACTGTCCACAGTTGATTAGATGAACTACGGCTACAACTATAACAAATTGCACACATGTTCTTCACAAGTCATTAATCAATGAGTGCGCCCAAAATTAGGCAACACATTTTGTGCGATTTGTAGGCAACATAAATATACGCCACATAGAGAGACCACCAATAATTGCTACATCATTGAGAAAACGCAACTTGGCAACCCTTCGGTCTGCCACTTGAACAAAGAAGCTTACAACACTTGCGGAGTTCTTGACAAGGGGATTGTAGTGGGGTTGTGGCAGCATATGGCGTTGTGTGCACAATAGCACACTTGTAAGGATTTGCGCCGCCTTTTATGGTACTGATGGGTGAAACGCGGATTATCATAAATATTATGATTGGTTTTTTCTCTTGTCTTCTTTTGGTTATGGTTCTTAACAAAATATTTGAATATACATAAAAAGTTTGAATTTAGCCTTGGCGTATTCGGATTATCGAGAATATAATTTTTATAGTTTGATTGCGAAATAAAATGTTCAACTTAGCCTTGTGATAATGTTCTGTCTTACCTTTTAGAAAGATGAAAGCTTATCTTATGTTGATTGCCTTGTGAGACTGACAGACAGACAGACAGACAGCTACGCCCATTCAGGAACGTATCAAATACAAACTCTCGCAGCATAAAAAAAAATAAAAATGTAATTTCATTCTCAATTCGTGTGGGAGGAGGGTAAACAAAAACAAAGAGCCTGAACTTTAGCTGCTTGTGTTTTTGACCAACTGTGCGTTCCCAGGCCAACAGCAAGCAACAAAAGTCGGCGATCATCCTGTCTCCCTTTTCAAGTAGAAGTGAAGGGAGTGTGAAATTGATGCGCATATGAAAACTTAAAGCTAGCTTTGGCTCATAACTTACCTACTTACTTATGTGGAGAACTACGACTATCTCTTAAAAAGTAATCTATTTTTGCAGCTGCCCTTTGCGTCAAGCAGCTCAAGTTGCAGGCGAAAATTTCATTTGCGGAGCACTGTGGCAAAGTGCACTTTGGGGTGTTATCGAGTTGTCTGCAAATAGATTGAATTTCCCAACACACAAACACTTGAACAATATGCAGCTAAAGTGTATTTTGTATGGATTTATTTTTGTTTCAAACATAATTCTGGCATGCGATACGCTTTTGAGCAAAACTACGCAATATGAAATTATTCATAAATTCATTGTGCACAGTACTGTGAATTTTTCCTTCGCGAACCACATGCTTCGCTGCGGTTTCTTGGAAGCTGCATTAATAAAATATGAATTCATTCGCTTGGCTAATAGAGGCAGTTTGGGTCTACTGAAATATGAAAAGGAAATAAAATAAAGCGCCCAGGGATAATGAACTAAATTTCATGATGAATAAACATTATGAAAGCAGCAAAACAGAAAATAGAAAACTGAAACAGAAACAAAAAATTGTTTTTATCGCTGTGGGAAATTCTTCAGCTGTCCGAAGCAAAAGCAGTGCGAGAAAATTCATTTTTTGCCAGTCAGTGCGGAAAAATCAATAAAATTATAAAGGCGTAAACATAAATTGGCGCTGTTTGATGTGCGAGAGGTGCGTTTTGTGAATATGTAAATGGAAATTTAATACATTTTGCTGGGCTTAGCCTGGTCTCCGTTTCTCATTATTATTATAACCAAAATGTTGGCACACACACACGTTTCTGCACTTGACTCGAGCAGCAGCAGCAACTGAAAAGCAACCCTCTGGCTTTGATAAAAAGCTTGTAATGTTGCAACCCCAGGGTCAAGTACAACGTCGACCCACCTGGGCCAGGCTTTCTCAGTGTGTTGTTGTTGTTTTTTTTTTGTTGTAGTTATGGCCCGCTAGCACAAAAAAAAACCAAAATTAAAGTCGTCGTATGAATAAAAATAACAGCAAAACTCGCACACACCCACGCACACACATGTACGATAATTGACTCATGTGCAGGTTTATAGGGGGAGTTTATACAGCCCCCAGATCGCCCCCCAAGGCACAGACTCAGAACAGAACAGAACAGAACAGAACAGAAGAGAAACAGAACATACACAGTACGTGGTCATGAAAATTTAATGATAAAACGAAATGTTTTTGTAACGTCTCGTGTATACCAAAAAATAAGCGGCAGACATACAACATACTGTGGGGGCAGGGGGTTGGGGATGAGGAAGTACTTTTATACCCTGCACACGTAACGTTTTTATGTTTGCGTCTATTGGGGTGGCAGCCGTTTCGCTACAAGGTAGATAAATGTGGAAATTAGATCAGCATTGATAGCTGGCGTGGGAGAGCAGACAGTTGCTATAAACTTTATAGCACAAACATACACACACAAACTACCACCAGACACATACATAAAAGATATCAAATGGAGAAAATTTAGAAATTATCTCATCTTTAAAACAAAACTTACAGTATCATCTAAATAACCAAAACGGGTTGACTGACTTTACTTTGTTCAAAGATCGTGTAAATATATTCTAATCTTATAAAATGACACGAAATTGAACAATGAAACTTTTCTCATCGGTCTCATTTTCAAGTATCACTCTAAAAAAAATCCATACAAAAAATTGGGAGAAAAGCAATGCAATCGGCAAAAGCATTAAGCTTCTTAGAAGGTTTGAAAAGGATCGAAATTTATGAGATTTATAAACAACTTATTTTTATCAAGAAAAAAATTCTTAAAATATTTTTAAGCAATCGGTTTTAAACTGAACTTCATTAGTTTGATTATTATTTAAAAAAAAACCTACTTCTACTCCATAATTGTATTAAAAACTTAACAAAGCAATGTGTATAATATAATTTTAGTTTCCTGAACGTATTTCTTTTTTCACCTTTATATTTCATTGTTGGTGGGTTTGGGCTGTGCTTTATGTGTGGCTTGCGTGCTATTCAAGAGGTGCTTGTCCGCATTGGGTTTTTGGGTAAAGGAAAAAGCAATGATTACAAGTAATTACAGCACCGTGCAGGTTTCGAGTGTGGCCACGTGACTGTAAGGGCTCTTCTTGAACTACCCCTGTGCATATTGTATTGTATTTTATGATTATTAAAGTCTAGTCTGAAGTAACACCCATTGAATTTTAGTATGTGGCACTTGTCCAAGTGCATGAAATGTACAATATTCAATAGACGAGAAAGCAATGAAATATAATTGCTTTTGTATATATTGCAATGAATATTAAAATACTTTAATTGTATAGAATATATATTTTTGGTATTTGTTTTATGATTGAAATGTGTCAAATTGCTGTGCAAAGAAGAAACGCTCTAATTAGTCTATCTGTGAATGAAAACATATATAAATTTATGATTCAGATTGTGCAACAAAAAATAAAAGAAACGCTGTGTAAACTAATCTTAACAATACACATTTTTGTTCACCAGCAGGCATCCTTTTGCAACACAGAAACAACATTTCAATCATAAAAGCAATTATATAATATTTCAATAATAATAAATAAAAAAAAAAACAAAAACAAAAAACCTCTTATAAATAAAAACTTTTATGTTGAACAAAAGAAATAAAAGAAAGCAAACAAACAACAACTAACGAAATCTTGTTTCTGTGTCGTTAAAGGTTGTTCACTGGCATGCCAAGAACTCGCACACCAACAACAACTACCACAACAACAACAACAACACGAAATCATGTAAAACACAGCGGGAGCAAGAACAAACAATACAGTTAACCAAAACCAAATAAGAGAACCACCAAAACCACCTCAGAGAAGAATTGCTCAATCGCTCTCTCTCTCTCTCTCTCGAACTAATAGAAAGCATTGCTTGGCGACAGCAATTAACAGTACGGCGGAGCGGAAACGGAAGGCGTCCACATTGAAGCAACGTTGCACAATTTCCGGTTGCGGGCATGAAATTGAAAAGCGCCAAAAGCAAAACAAAGCAACAATAAAAGCAGCGGGGGCAACAAAGAGTACAAAAACGAAAAGAAAAATCGCATAGAAAGCAAAGAATTGTTAAAGGATAAGAAAAGGAGCGAAAAAAGAACCATACAAAATGGCGTCATTCCAAATACCGTTAATCAATCTGGAGCTGCGCGAGGTGAAGGACATTGTGTGGGAGAAGATACAGGAGCCGGTGAATCAACGTCGCCTCATCCTCGTTATCGTATCCATTGCCCTGTTGCTGGACAACATGTTGTATATGGTTATTGTGCCCATCATACCCGACTATCTGCGCGAGATTGCCAGCTTCGATGATGGTCCAACGCCACCACCGTTGCGTGACAATATTACGGGTGAAATTATACCAGTGCACCATGATCACCATGGTCAGGATTCGGCAACGGGCATACTCTTTGCCTCCAAGGCCATTGTACAGCTGATGGTGAATCCGTTCTCGGGTGGATTGATTGATAAGATTGGTTATGATATACCCATGATGATTGGCCTGACCATCATGTTCTTCTCCACGGCCGTATTTGCCTGCGGCAGCAGTTATAGTGTCTTGTTCTTTGCCCGATCCCTCCAGGGTGCCGGCTCAGCTTTTGCAGATACTGCGGGTCTGGCCATGATTGCGGATCGTTTCACGGAGGAGAATGAACGTTCGCAGGCTTTGGGCATTGCATTGGCCTTCATCAGTTTTGGTTGCCTGGTGGCGCCACCTTTTGGCGGCGCACTATATCAGTTTGCAGGGAAGGAGGTGCCGTTCCTGATATTGGCATTGGTTTGCCTGTTGGATGGTTTGATGCTATTGTTGGTCATGAAACCGGTCAAGGAGCAACTCAAGCAGAGCAAAGAGGTTCAGACTCAAACTATACCCATCTGGCGACTGCTCATGGATCCCTACATAGCCGTTTGTGCTGGTGCACTCACTATGTCCAATGTGGCATTGGCCTTCCTGGAACCGACCATATCCCTGTGGATGGAGGATAATATGACAACGGAGAACTGGAAGATTGGGATGGTCTGGCTGCCCGCCTTCTTTCCCCATGTGCTGGGCGTGGTGATAACCGTTAAAATGGCCAGAAAATATCCACAACATCAGTGGCTGATGGCAGCCGGCGGATTAGCCTTGGAGGGCTTTTCATGTTTCATAATACCCTTCTGCAGTGGCTACAAGATGCTCATGTTGCCCATTTGTGTCATCTGCTTTGGCATTGCACTCATCGATACGGCATTGTTGCCCACCTTGGGCTATCTGGTGGATGTGAGATATGTCTCCGTGTACGGCAGCATCTATGCCATTGCGGACATTTCGTATTCGATTGCCTATGCGGTTGGACCCATCATTGCCGGTGGTGTGGTAGAGGCGATTGGATTTACTGCTCTCAATTTCCTCATTGCATTCTCCAATCTTGCCTATGTTCCTGTGCTGCGTAAGTTGCGCAACATCTACGACTTCAAGCCGTTCGAGAATGAGGCCAACATCTTGATGCAGGATCCACCGAACAAGGAGTACCAGACTTATGTGATGCACGACCAGAAACCCGTTGAGGGTGAGCTCAAGAATCATCTGGAGTATGGCCAGCAATATAAGGCGGAGCAGGAAACCAATCTGGATGAGCAGCAGCAGTACGAGTATCAATCGCAGCAGCAGGGATATCAGCAGGATCAGGGCTATCAGCCGGGTTATCAGGAGCAGGGCGGCAGCTATGCACAGCCACGTGTTGCAAATCCTTTCCAGCAGCAGCAACAACAACAACCGCAGCAGCCACAAAGCAGAGGTCCTGCCGGACCAGCGAATCCCTTCAGACAAGGATTTTAAACTGTTGTCTTACACAAAATGGAAGAAATCCTTAAAATTTATTTCTAAAAACTTAAATCGTTTCTTTGGTTTTTGAATATTCGTTAAGCTCTTTTGTATTTCGATAGACATTTACATACATATATATATATTACCTATCTATAGTAAGTGGTAACGTACACTATAAAAAAAAGAGCATAGCATGCAAATAGTTTCAGCAGCTGCTAGTTTAAATGCCCATGCACCGTTTTTGTATTATACACGATTGTTTGTTAATGAAAAAAGAGCTGTAATCACGCACGCAGCTCTCAACACACACATACAAAATTATATATATAAATATATAGAGCGCCATATCGTTAGATATTTGGATGCATAAGCCCTATACTCAGTACTACAGCAGCCGTGTCTATCAGAGAGATAAAAAAGGAAAGCTAGAGAAACCAAAGCATAGTCATAAAATATTTAGATTGAACCCAAGGATTAAGCAATTGCTGCTGTTCCGAGTTCATATCTAAAACATATATATATATTATATACATATTTATACAAGTTAGTTATGTAAGCGGTGCTTCTGATTTGGCACCACTGTGCCACAAGGACCGTTATTGGTACCCAGGCAATGACAACCATATCGCAGACATATCATAAGTTGCACAAATTGAAAAACAAAACCCCCTTTCGGTTGTCCTTGCAACGGACTTGTTGGTACAGTGGTTCCGGGTTTGTTGTGCTATATGATTTACAATTTTTAATATTTTCTGTTTTAAAAAAACATGTTTTATCATAAGACACAACCAAGGTAACGATACATATCAGAGTCTCCATGGCTCGCCTGTTTAAATTACCAAAAGTGATATTAACTATTGCTATTAGTATATATATATCATCGTATCGTATTCATATCGGAATAAAAATATTTTTAGGCTACTGACGAAATGAAAATCAATTTGAAAATATTAGATGTTTCATGTTTACCTACCAATCAATTATTATTTGCTTGTCGACTCTATGCGCCAGATGGTAAAACTCCCCCTAATATCAGAGGGATATAGCCGCCATAGTAGCTCAACGATAGCATAGCATTATTGTAATGTGTACCTAACACTAAGTACGATACACTATATAAATGTACTCTACTTGAACATATATACATACATTCATATACACTATACTTACTATCGATGTTCAATTAATTTTCAATTGCACCACTTTTTGGAGAGAGCAGTTTATTGCTTCAAAATATATAAATATATATTATACACCTACTTTTAGCCAGCTATACAGTCTAAATTTATACTTAAGTAAAGTGAATTTTTGTATATTAACAATTATGCAGATATTGATTATGTGTATTTTCGCATGTTCGTTGTTATCAACAGCCATAGACATATATACATATATATATTATATTTATAAAGGTTATTAATGGGTGTGTATTTGGCGAATTATATATATATATAGACTATACTCTATACGAAAGGCAAACTTGAACATTCTATATCCGTAAACATATCAGTGACACGGCCATTTTCAAATTAATAGCGATGTTTTCTAATCTACGACATTTGTGCGTATATACAATTAGAACATTATCAACGAGTTATTTTGAAGAATTAGTTTGTTAGCATATACATTTAGCTATTTATTTATATAAACTATTTATATATATATAAAATGCACTGATTTTTAAAGCAATTAGTTAAGACAGAAAGTTCAGATTAGATTATGAGAATATAATATTAAATATATGCATATATTATTTCATTGCACTGAATCAACGTTGTGTTTTCCTTTTTTTTTTCGTCTATTATGATTATAATTTAACAAAACTTACAAATACAATTATACATACTATATATAACTTTAAGAGTTCTACATATTACACACAAGCTTTAGTAAATATGTAAAACGACATAAATGAATAAAACTCATGAAAAAATCTCCCATCAAATGTATCAATTAAAAACGACGTACTTTCGTACGAACACAATCTTAATGAAAACTATATAAATATATACATATATATATAGATAAATAATATATAAATAAAAACAATTTAAAGGTAGTTTAGATAACTGGAAACAAACAAAAACCAACATACATACATTTTGATCCATGTTAACAGGAGAAATATCATTCTTCACATCAAAGGATCATTCATTTAACATTTATACCATAGCAGGATCTTAAATATATTGTTGCGATCGGTTTTAATGTGGAACCAATATCAATTTAGCAAAATAACCAAAAATTAAACACGCATATGTATATTTAATGGACATTTATAAAAGCAATATACCAAATAGTTAAACAAATATAACAAACTATAAAAAATAAATCTGTAGAGAACTGTAAGCAAAATATAGATAAATCTGTAAAACATTATGCTACTTCATTGCTTTAATTAATGGTCTCGAAATTTAAAACTTTAAAAAGTTTCTTGTTTTAAGTTGTTCAGCATCTTCAAATAATTTTTAGCCATTTCCAAAAACTCCGAGACCATTTGGCAGAAGCAAAAACATAATATGTTTGAAGAATCTTCCAATAACGGGTTAAAAAATATTATTATTAATATATAAATTACGAGCAAATTATTATTATGATTAGTAACTGAAGGGAGAGCCTGCGAAAACTACGCAACACTATCGAGTGCTTTTAACTATATATACATATATAGTAATATAGTAACTTTTGGAGATTCGAAATTTTGTGTTTGTGGAGTTTTCAGGGATCCATACAGAAAAGTAATTGTAATTGTAGCTTACAAAACTTGCAAACAGTGCCGGCTATGTGTAATATTCGAAATTTTATAAGAACAACAAAAATATATATCTGTACGTATTGTATAAATCAACTATGTTGCTAAAATATATAAATATTTATTTATAAAAGAACAAAAAAACAACCAAAAAACAAAAATAATGTAATATAAACATAACTAAATATTAATATAATGGAGAAAGGTAAACCAATATACAAAATGAAAAAAAAAACAACAAAAAAATAATAATAATAATAATTTCAAAATTAAACTCAACATAAATATGTATTTAAAGTGTTAAATGTTCGATAGCATATTACAAATTTATAATTATATAAACTGAGCGCATTATTTTCCAAAAACAAAAATGAAGTAAAGCATTATATAATATTAAAATATGGGCAACCACTAAAAATACACTAAAAAGCAGTGCATACAAATTAAAAGTTTATGAAATTTCAATACGAGTTAACCTTTTCTTTAAATGTTATACGTAAATATGGTTTAGTAAATATATAATTTATAAACATTAGGTAATTGAATTTTGAAAAGTGAAGCCCAGGAGAAATGCCACCACAGTTTAGTTTTATATATATAGTATAACACTTAGTTTCGAATATGGTAAGTTTTTGATCAAAGTGTTTCAAGTATATATATATATATTGTATGTATGTATTTAAGTACTAGATTCTGCTAGATTGTATTCAATTTTTCACAAATTTGTTTCTGCTAATATGTTATAGACGTTTGTGTTAAACTAGTTCTTGTAATATTATATATAATTATAATAGAAAATCAATTAATAAGTATGTATATCAATGCAAAACAAAGAAACCCAATAAGCAAAAACTATTCTATCTAACGCAGTTCTGTAACGTTGCTGTTCAATTTGAATGTCTTTCCATCTGTACTCTAAACAAAATTAAGTTTCTATCTTGATATTCTATCCTTTAACTACCCCCAAGGGACTAATATTAAAACAGATAACGCGTTCAATAAATAGTTAGCAAAAAGTACTCAGAAAAATTGCAATTAAACAAATGTACACAAACCATACAAAAAAAGTATCTATCTTCAGTGTTCCGATGTACTATATGTCATGCGATATCCCTGCAAAAACAATTAAATACATGTATACTCTACTAATTGTATGAGAGATCTAGTCAAGCTACAAATTGACGGGTATTATTATTATAATTTTTTTTTTTTGTTAAGTGTTTCTAGTTATTTCAATATTTCAATGAAATTTAATATTGGCCTACTAACCTCCCTCAAAAGATGCAAATGCTACAAAATCATGGCATAAAGGACAAGTTAAGAGTTATGAATTCAATGAACAGCTAACAGATACTATACGAAACTCACATAAGCAAAATAAATTATTGTAATGGAATGATAATGTGAATATCGAAGTGGATAATGATAATGCATATTACAGAGCAAAGAAAAATTAATCCATACAACCAAAAACCAACAAAAAAACAAAACAAATACTATTGAAATATAATTGTTAACCATGAAAAAAAAAAAACGAGACTTTCAATGAGACAATGTGCGTAATTATATTAATTACCTAATTGTAAATGAGAGATAGGGAAACTTGGCTGTATATAGATTCAAACTGTGTAACTTTTGTCAAGATTTACGATTGTTGTGAGGTAATAGGGAGATGAAGCCAAGTTTAACAACAACCTGTGCGGGTGGTTGTTGTGCTTTGCTGGTGGTGGTTTTGGTGGTTGCTGGTTGTAGTTCCATCAAACTTGTCAAGAGCAGGAGAAGAGAAATTGTGTGCGTGCCCTGAGGACAGAAATTTGCTGGATGTTGCCGTGTGGAAAATGATTTTCTGTTTGCAATTTCCATTAGCAACTTTTGGCCCGAACGTCACGATCCCAGGACACGCATAAGACAGAAACTTTAAGGGAGTTTGAATTGGAATGTGGTCACTGACGAATGTATTCAAGTATTCGATAGTTTCAGTATGTATCTATCAGCCCTAACCGCAACTATTTGGCCAGCACATTACGAAGAATACGCAAGCAATTTACGCTTTCCGCATCTCAGAAAACAATTAAAAAAGAGGAAAAAGAAAATTATGTGTAGAAAGAATATAATGTGAAATGCCTCAATGCGGCAGTTAATTTGAGTTTGAGTTGAGTAGAGGGGGGCCCAAACAATCCAAAGAACACAAAAGCGCAGCCAAAGGCCCAAAAAATAAAAACCGGTGTATTGAAAGCGGCGTAGAACAGCAGCGTTAAGACCATAAAGGATTTACGGCTCAATTGTTGTGTGCGTGCAGCCTTCAACAAGAGAAAGGACCTGGAGCAGGAGAAGGAGGAGTTGGAGCTAGTATGGAATGGGGGGTAAAAAACACCCTCTCAATTCTAAATGAAGCCCTTTTGCCAAGGCGAACAAAAGGAGGGCTAGAGCTCATTCATTCATTGAGAATGTTATGACCAGGCAGGCAGCTTCCCTTGCTGCTGATGCTGCTTCTGCTTAGGTCACAGCTTGTTCAGCTGGTGTTTTATGTAGTCGCAACGCGTCGCAGGGAGACCTCGGTCTCGGATTTGTTTTGCCTTTTTAAATTGCTCCGCTTCACTTGTTTCCGTTAAAATTTTTTTGTTGCATAGACAAAATTCCATGTAAATATGTTCTTCAAGTGGCACGGCACAGATAAGGATCAGCTGATGAAACTAACTGTATACCAATTCCATTGCGCAAATCGATCCAACAATTTTCTCCCCCCTCGCTTAATGAGGTGTGGGTCTGTTGGAGGGTTGGACTGTTGCTAAATTGGAATCCTGTCAGCGTGAAGAAAACATTATTTTTCATTGGGATTACTACATTTTTATCGCCGCGCCGTCTGACAGGCGGCAGCAGTTGCCTGTCTTTTATGGCCTTTTGCGGTCGAGGAGGGTTTGGGGTTGGGGTTGGGGTTGGGAGGTTAGCCGGAATTCAAGCGTGATTTTTGCTGCTTAATAATGAGCTTGTTGGTTTATTGAAGCGTTTTATTGCTGGCTGTTAAACAGGAGGCGTGTGGTCCAAATAAGCTACATCCAATATTCTTTTGGCTGGGTGTTAGGGTGAAAATCGTTCTGCCCATATGTATAACCCCCGCGCCAACACACCCCACTTTCCCCCTCGTTATGAATATCAATACGTTCATAACGAGCTAATGCATCATTCAATTGGCCAAAAATGCAAATCGAGTTTGGGTGTGAAGGAAAAGCAAAACTTTTTTGATCAAAATATAATCATGAGTAGACCAAATAACTGACAGCAACGAAACAAATTGAAGATGACAACTGCACACGAATGGATACATCAATAATCAGATGATGGGGCGATACACAGTTCCATTGGGGTTGCTGTTCTGCAAAGTTGAAACCGAAGCGGAAAGCGGAAACGGAAGTTCAATCTATCTATCGCTCACTCTTTCGATTTGCATCTGCTGTAATGGCGCATAAAGATCTGATTAGCCGGCCGTGGTCTTACAGTGGTTGGAATCGTGAATTTAGCATATCGTAAGTAAACATGTTTCATGGGTTTCCCAAATCCCAGTTCCTAGTGTGTATGGTAAATTCTCAGTCAGAATATTACTTAGCACGGTGTACTGATATTTCGTTAAATATCAATCCAAAATGCGATTCCATATTACAGTTTCAATTGATTTCTTCTTCTTCACATCAATAGATAATTTATTAATGTTTATATGGCAATAACATTTTTAAATCTCTAAATTTGTGATTCCGGGCACTGTGCGTCTGTCTAATCAAAAATCCCAGCATCAATCAATCAATTGGAAATGTGTCCGTATCAAAAGCACGTAATTGAAAGCAACGTAGCCAACCCCAAAGTGTTCTTTGGCTTTGAGTAAGCTTTAATATTGCAACATGTCAGCAGAACTAACAAGTATTAAATAATTAAGGAATCGCATGTTGAGCACATATATATTCCGGCTCCTGCTGAAACCCCTACATGTCATGCTATTAGAAGCAAATCCATTTAATTGCATGTCTCGAGTAAGTTAGCTAAACCCGGAGCTGGAAGTACGTAAAAACAAGTAAGAAGGCTCTAGTCGAGAAATCTGGACTAGACTATACCCTGAACCCTATACTTTACGCATACAGTCAATGCATACTTTCTTAACTTCAATACTCCATATCTCCAGTGTTTCTCAATACAATTTTCACAGATTCTCATTATTTAGTCTAATGTTTCAAACTGCATCAAAAAGTTTTCCAAATTGAAGATTTTGTTGTTATCGATTACATGTGTATATCGGAAACGGGAAGAGTTATCGAAAATTTAAAAAAAACTTGTACTGCTTAGGGATGAGGCGAGCTTATGTACCAAATCTGGAGTCTCTAGCCCTTATAGTCTCGGAGATCGACGGACGGACGGACGGACATGGCTATATTGACTCGGCTGATCAAGAATATATATACTTTATGGGGTCAGAGATGCTTCCTTCTGCCTGTTACATACTTTTGCACAAAACCATTATACCCTTTTTAACCATTTTCAATGGGTTAAGGGTATAAAAAGAGCTTATATATCTCATCACTACAATTCCGCATTTCTTCTTCAATATACCCAATTTTTCCACTATCTTTACCTTAATGTTTCATATAAGAGCTTAGCTTCATCAAATATACATTAAATGCGGTATTTTTTAGTCGTTGTTATCCCCTTTTTAACCATTTCAAAGCGAAGAATTCAAGAATTTTTTCACAGTGCACACACAACTCAAATATATATATATATATATATATATATATATATGTATATAGGATATAAGGGTTCCAACCTCGTGCTTAATTACATAATTTGAATTTTCTATAGCCAACCAACGTTTCCTAACGCAATTTATTATAATTTGCAGCAAACTACAGAGTTGCCCTATTCAAAGGCTCGTTAGTCTGCGTGGTCGCATCCACAATGGGAGGATGGGGTAGGCAAATTGTCAGAGAGACAGTCAGAGAGGCAACCTGACAGGCGGTTACAGGTTGTGGTTAATGTTATTCCTTTAAAGACAACAGTTACACTCCGTGAGACAGACAGCAACAACAAAAGCAACAGCAACAACAATGGAACGGATGCTCAAATTGGTGCCACGTGACTCTATTGTTGGCTACCAACTGTAGCTAGTGGGCTGCGAAGTGCTAGAGTGCCGAGGCATCTTTGCCCAGATAATGAAAAAAGGATAATAAATTGCATTAAATTTGGCATCTCACGATGAATGGTGTGGGGAGACGCGTGCGCTATTCAGGACCAATTCTGATGGGAAGGAGGAAACTGTTAGCCCATTTTGCTTTTATCATGATTGTCGTTAAAACCATTTTTATTAATAACATTATGATTGTCATAAGTATCAGCACTTTCCCGTTCCTTCAAATCTTCTTCTCCACTTCTTCCTTGTGCCTTGTGCTAAGTGGGCGACCATTTTGAATTGTATGTATGTATGTTTTGTGCTTAAATTTGTCATCGGATATGTTCACAAACTCTCTATACCGTATCTGGCCGAAAAGCTAATAACGGAAATTGCCGTCTCGTTGGGCAACCGGAAGTGCTTACACACTCGACTTACATACAAACTTTAAAAGAACAACAAATAGACGGGCGGAAATGACCGCATCTTTAAGCCTTGGCTGGAGCGTTTCAGTTTTCTGGGCATTCCTGCTAGCGGAAGACAATAAATTCTTAATTTGATTTTTGAATGCTAGAAGCAATTCCTCAATCTATTTGTGAAACTAAACACATACCGATTCGATGACCATTTGACATTCAAGTGTTTTTTCTTGACAGTCAAACCGCCTGATAACATTGTTTGGGAGCTACCAAAATCTAACATCAATAGAAAAGGTACTTGAGTCAATTGACAGTGATTAACTAGCTGTATAATCAACTAATAGTATATCACATCTTAGATTAGTGCGTAATTTTGAAAAAACACATTAGTCAATAGCAGCAATACCTTTGTTCCTTCGATAATGGGTTAAGTCTGGGCATTATACTTGAACAATAAATTTGTGTGTTGTCATTTACTCTATCAAAATTTTGATTAAAATAATTAGTTTGAATGTTAATGCTATATTTTGTCTGCAGGATGGAAAGACTCTTTATTGTCCATACCCAAGAAGTGGCTCTCGTCCGCCGAGTCTGTAGACGAATTTGGATTCCCTGACGTGAGTACAAATTGATTTAACAATTTCAAAATTTCTTTGCAGGCAATGTCAAATATTTGTACAGCAGCTCAGCAAACTTTGCTACTCGACTAATTCAAATACAAATACACGCACACGCACACACAAAAGATAGAAACATGCATACACACATATAGACAGACTAATCCTGTTTGTTATAATTACAAATGCAAATAACGAGTGCCTTTGTATGGCAACGGTCCTCTGGGGCAACCGGAACCAAAGACCAGACAGCCAGACTAACAGACTAGGAAGCAACCCACAGTATTGGAGTAAACAAATATTTTACCCAACCCAAACTTTTACCTGTAAATGCACAGTACAACCCTCAGCAACCTCCCGAAAATAGAACAGGAAAAACCTACTGAGATACACATCAAAATATGTACAAAAAGAAAAGTGGGTGGTTGGGTGAGTGAAGTGAGGGGTTTGGTAACTGTAGCTTGACTGCTGTCAGAGTCAAATGACAGATGGAAAAGTTGTTGCCTACTTTAACTATTTCCCAAAGAAATAAAATGTCAACTGATTTGAAGTGTATGTAGTATATAAGGAAGTGCGTGGAATATTTGGCATTCATATAACAACCTCAACTTTATAGAGATTTATTTGTAATGGACGAAAAAGTGAATCGATTTTAATATTTGGTGTACGTAAACGTAATGCCTCGGGTTACATCAGTTGCAACTGGTTAAACTATAGCTTGTGTGAAATGTGAAATCTTCAGTTTCAAAATATTAAATTATTTTGGGATCATGATCATACTAATCTAAAACATTGTAATACATACGTTTTAATATAGTCTTGATGTAATATATTTTACTTGCTTCGATCCACAATTCGATTGCAAAGCAGCACAAAAAAAAATTGTTCTAACATAAAAATGTGTGATGCCTCTGGGGAATTTCAAGAGCAGAGCTCTCAATTTAAGTTGTCCGTGACAGGGAAAAAGTAAATGTTCAAGAAATGCCAAAGAGCTGGCGGCCAAAACTTGAAGGGGAAATTAATGCAGGACGCCCCAATGTCAGATTCATGCCAATCCCTTTTTCTTTTACTTTTTCACTATTCTTTCACATTTTTTTATTTTGTTTTGTGATTTGAAAGTTGGGTCCCTGGGGGGTGCTGGTGTTGCTAGGCAGGTTTCCCTTTTGCTTTGTTGTTGTATTCTAACTGCTATTATGTCGCGCATATAAACGAGCCAAGTGTACAAAGTTGAAGGCGAATAGAATTTAGCTCGAGCTGCTTTAACCGAACCCTTTTTTTTTATTTATTTCTTTGATTGTTCGCAGACTCTGCCAAAGGTACCTGTCCCACCGCTGGAGCAAACCATGGCCGACTATGTGCTGGCCCTGGAACCCATCACAACGCCGGCACAGCTGGAACGCACCAAGGCCATAATCAAGCAGTTTGTGTCACCACAGGGTCTGGGACCCCGACTGCATCAGTACCTGTTCGATAAGCGCGAGACCGAAGATAATTGGGTAAGTATTTTCAGTAAAAATATTTTTAGCTGGATCTAAATTTTAAAAAATTTAATTTCATTTTGTTTTTGAAGAAAAAAACATTTTCCAAATTTGTAGTTAAATAAATAAAGCATATTCACTTTTAAACGGAATATATATACCCCATATCATGTTTATTATATGTATGTATGCATCTCAATCATTGCACTGTGAAAACTGTATTCAATTGCAAAATTATATTGTATATTGGATGTAATTAGGCATCAGGAGCATTTGGTGGACCAGTTTCAATGATGCCGACCGTTGGACCTGGTGTGGGTGGTTGTGGTACATCGGGATCATTTGGACCGGGTGGTCCGGGCACATATTGGGTAGTGCCGCCCGTAATACCGCCGGCGGAAGTTGTGTCGTCGGGTGGACCAGGGAACGCTGTAGTCACAGTAGCGGTGACAGGAACCTTAGTGGTGACAGTTGCTGGAGCCTTAGTGGTGACAGTTGCTGGAGCCTTAGTGGTGACAGTTGTTGGTATTGGTGTTGTGTTTGCACCCGATATGGGTGTGCATTTAACACCCTTAACTGCGGAGCACTCAACAGCTGGTATATAGTTGTTGCATGTGGTACATTCCTGGTAAACATAGCTAAACATAGGCTTGGCCGCTGGGCACGTGTTCAATACGGGTTTGCCCGTAGTGCACACATAGTATTTTGTCGGATCCGCGTAGTATGGCAGCTGAACGCGTAAATTGCTCAGGCAAGCGGGAACAATCTCCTCTGTGTAGTCTGGCGAGGAACACGTATTCTGTGCTTGAACGTTGATGGCCAACAGTCCGACAACTGCGATTAGAACTGTCGAAAAAAAAAACAGGGTTAAATTAAAATATCCTTGTGGATGGTTTTCCATACGACTGTAGCTTACCGGCTTTCATGATTGGCTGCTTAGACGTCTCGCTGGTAACTGGTCTAAATGGTATGCAGCAAAGCCTTTTATGGCTCTGAGCACTTGACTCTGGGCCCACTTGCTAAAAATTTTTGTAATCAGCTCCCAACGTCTAGATTAATACTTGTCTTCTTGTCAAACGTTAACAGTCAGGCAGCCGAATGTGGGCCTTATGCGAAAATTATAATTAAAATTAAATTGAAATCAATAGATATGTGAGCTGTATAAGCTTTGTATGTACGTTGATAAAAAGCCAGCATAAAAAATTCAATTTCTTGTAATTATTGAATAATCGGAAAAGGAACACAAAATAACCATTTTACCTCGCAATCATCTATTCCGTCAATGTATTTGATAGAGTAACTAGTTAATGACTTCACATCAACACATTTCCGTTGAATTTTATCATCAGCCGACAGCTAATAACATTCATATCGCTTCGAGTACGACTTTATTCCCACTATATGCACATCAACTAACCTATGCGATAACTGTGACAATGTTTTTTCTTCGGAAATACAAAAATAACTTAAATTCATTTTCGAGCGAGGATATTGAGTTGTTTATGACACAATCGCATTGTTGTGTCTTATATAATGTCGACTGAATGTTGAAAATCGTTTGACTTAGCTGTGGCTGATGATATTCAGGCAATCCTACAGTTTGTTTTCGAAAATTTGAAATCTTTTTCCTTATACCATATTTATAGAGTATATTACCGGAATTGGAAATTAAAGGTAGACAATGCATTTCAATGTGTCATATTCATATAACTGGGATTTTTTTATAACATATATATATATTTTTTTTTGCTTTCATTCTTATTTATATTTGATAATCCACGTCGAAAGATACACTTTTGGCAACAGGTGCCACAATTTTCAAAGAAGACAACTATTTTCTACAAGTAAGAAGGCTGTAGTCGAGAATTCCCGACTAGACTATACCCTGAACCTCACACTTTGAGCGTACAGTCAGTTCTTGCAAGTGTGTGTGAGTGTGTGTATGTATACTCGTATAGTGCATACTTTCTTAACTTCAATACTCCATATCTCCGGTGTTTCTCAACCGATTTCAACAAAACTTTTACAGATTGTCATTATTTCATCTAAAGGTTTCAAACTGCATCACAAAGTTTTCTGAATTCAATATTTAGATGTTATCGATCACATGTGTTTATCGGAAACGGAAAGAGTTATGGAACTTTCGAAATAAACTTGTACTGCCCAGGGATTAGACGAGCTTATGTTGCAAATCTGGCGTCTCTAGCTCTTATAGTCTCTGAGATTACGCGATCATACATACGGACGGACAGACGGACGGACGGACAGACGGACGGACGGACAGACGGACGGACGGACGGACGGACAGACGGACATGGCTATATCGACTCGGCTGTTGATGCTGATCAAGAATATATATACTTTATGGGGTCCCAGATGCTTCCTTCTGCCTGTTACATACTTTTGCACAAAACCATTATACCCTTTTTACCCATTTTTACTGGGTTCAGGGTATAAAAAGCTTTAAATGAGCTTTGAGTTAAAAGCGAAAAAGATTGCATTAGATGTACTATACTGTATATAATAACGAAGATATCGCGTGGTAGCGCTAGTCTTGCATACTTTCAATTGCTGCAGTTACAAAAATTAATCAATTAAAATTGTTAAAATATCTCTGGCATTGGGCGACAAGGGCAATTAGCTAATTGACACATTCCCACCAGGCACATGCACATGGAAGCGTATGTCTGTATGTGTGTTTGTTGGTACATATGTTATTATGGGTATGACACTTCCTATAGTCAACACAAATATTTGGAGCGATTGTAGTTAGATATTTATTTGGTATTGTATTTAGAGTTTTGAATGAAATTCCGCTTGTTAAACATTAATTTTAGCTGCTATTTCTTGAACTGAAAAGTGTTTGCTATCTAGGCTGGGGTTGGTTTCTTTTGGGCCTTGTTGGGCGGCGATGGCTTTTTGGCGGCCTTGGGTGGAGCTGGTGGACTAGCGGGTTTCTTGGCAGCAGCCTTGCCGGGTGCTGGTGGAGAGCTGGGCTTCTTGGGTGGCGTACCCTTCTGAGGCTGTGGTTTCTTGCCGGGTTTGGGTGCCTCCACGTTGACGGTGGGTGGAGTTGGTTCCTCAGTGGGTGGAGTTGGTGGTGTGGGATCAAGTGGCATGGCATTGACAACCTCTGGATGCTCGAAGATATGGTGCTCATGACCCATCTCGTACTCATGATGATTTTCGGCAACCATGCCAATCAATGGCGGTTGTTCATCGATCACTTGTTGCGTGGTAATGGGTGCTGCTGTGGGCAACATGTCCATAGCTGGAGCGGGCACATAGTTAGCTGGAGCGACGCAGTCTTGCAGCACAAAGGTGAACACCTGTCCTACCGGACAGGTCATGGTCAGCTGGGTGCCAAAGATGCTCTGGCACACATAGTACTCGGAGTTGCTGTAATAGCTTGGCCAGCGTATTCCAAGCTCATCCCGTGTGCATTGCAGCTTGTAGTCAATGCGTGCCTGTGAGAGAGCCACCAGGCTGAGCAGAGTCAGAGCGAACACTTAGAAATGGAATAAAAAGAGCAAACCATTTAGTAAAGGAAAGCAGGAGGACAAAGACTTCTAGCTCACCTTTCATATTTGGATCGTTAAAGGAATATTGGGTATCCGTTTGGCTGAGATGAAACTGCTGTACTGATTTCAAATTGGCATCTCTGGCATTATTTATAGTGCGTCAAACTTTGGATGCTTATCATAGATCTTTCATCTGCGATCTGTGTGATGTCTTATCAGAGTTCCATTCACGGAATGCCTGATAGCGAATGTGTGTAAGCCCCAAAAAAAATATATAGATGTGTCTCTATCTATCTATCGAACTGAGCGCCACACCCAGCATCAGACGCACCTCGATCTTGTCATTGTAGCTCAACACTAATTGAGTTTGTATACATTGTGATATGATAATAATGTGAATTCCATGTCTTAGCTGAACTCCTTATTCCTAAAGAGCAACTGGACTTTATCTGTTAGTCCTTTAATTCTTTTCCTCGCTTCAAACTTTTCCAGGGAACTATCTCGTATCTTCACATTATTTTTTTTTTTTTCCGTCCGTTGGTATTATATGTATATATTAATTTGACAGGCATACTACTACTGGCTCAATGACATGTACATGAATGTGCGCATCCCGTTGCCCATTAACTCGAATCCTGGCATGGTATTCCCACCGCGTCGCTTCAAGACCGTGCATGATGTGGCCCACTTTGCCGCTCGTCTGCTGGATGGAATACTGGCCCACAAGGAGATGTTGGACAGCGGAGAGTTGCCATTGGAACGGACTGCTTCGCGGGAAAAGAATCAGCCATTGTGCATGGCCCAATACTATCGTCTGCTTGGCTCCTGTCGCCGTCCTGGCATTGAGCTTGACTCGCAGTATTTGCCAAAGCGTGGCCAGATAAATCCAGACAGCGATGAGGATCGTCATGTTGTAGTCATTTGTCGAAATCAGATGTACTGTGTTGTCCTGCAGGCCTGCGATCGTGGCAAGCTGTCAGAGAGCGAGATTGCTTCACAGATCCTCTACGTCCTGAGTGATGCTCCCTGTCTGGCTGGTAAGCCGGTTCCCGTTGGACTTCTGACCGCTGAGCCACGCACACAATGGGCTCAGGATCGTCAGGCACTGCAGTTCGATGAGCGGAATATGCGTAATCTGGAGTTGATTGAGACGGCATTGGTGGTTCTCTGTTTGGATGAGCCGCTGGGCACCAATTTCAATGCACGTGGTTTCACGGGTGCAACGCCCACCATGCACACGGCTGGCGATCGGGATGAGACAAATATGGCCCACGAAATGATCCATGGCGGTGGCAGCGAATTCAACTCGGCCAATCGTTGGTTCGACAAGACCATGCAGGTGAACAACCAAACCACTAATTAAAGCTATATTTTTTGTTCACAATTCCCTTCCCGTTTCTAGCTCATAATCTGCACCGATGGCAGTTGGGGTCTGTGCTACGAGCATTCGACCTCTGAGGGCATCGCTGTGGTGCAGCTGCTCGAGAAGATCTACAAGAAAATTGTTGAGCATCCGGATGATGACAACGGCTTGCCGCAGCATCATTTGCCGCCACCAGAACGTCTCGAGTGGCATTTGAATGCTCAGGTGGAGCGACGTTTTGCCGAGGCAGCTATAACCGTGGACAAGGCCATCGATAATCTGGACTTTTATGTCTACCGCTACAAGGGTTATGGCAAGAACTTTGTTAAATCCTGCCAAGTCAGTCCGGATGTCTACATACAGCTGGCCCTACAGCTCGCCCACTACAAGTAAGTGATTTATTCTAAACATACTTTACAAAACTTTATCGAACTCATTGCAGACTTTATGGTTATCTGGTTGCTACATACGAGAGTGCTTCCACCAGGCGCTTCCTACACGTAAAACCCATTAATTCTAGGAACTTTTACTAGTTAGTCATACTTCCTTTTCCAAACAGGGTCGCGTCGATTGCATACGGGCGGCCAGCACAGAGGCTCTGGAGTGGGCCAAGGCAATGTGTCAGGGTGAGGGTGCAAATGTGCCACTGGAGAGCGATCGCGAGGACGATGAGGAGGAAGCTCGCAAAGTCAAATTTAGCATTTATAGCGTAAGTATTCCATATCAATACTAAACAAGTAAACAAGTCCAACCATCCCTTACACAGAAGGATCATCTGCGTGAGCTCTTCCGTTGCGCCGTCGCTCGCCAGACTGAGGTGATGGTCAAAAATATCCTTGGCAGTGGCATCGATATACCATTGCTGGGATTGCGCGAGGCTTCTGTGGAGGTTACTGGCGAAATGCACGAGCTCTTCACCGATGAATCGTATAAGATATCGCAATGTTTTCTGCTCTCCACCAGTCAGGTATCCAACAACAACAGCTGCTGTCCACTTAATCACAGGCTAAACAGCACCTTGCACCAAATGCAATTCGCACCTTTTATTATATAGATATCTATAGTGTTTCTTTATGCCTTTGCACCATATTGTATAACTGCTATAAATTTTGCACCACAACAGCACAAAACAGCTCCACATGTAAGCCACAAATGTTAATCGAATCATGCAAACTGTATTTAAGTCAATTTTGAACTTTAAGTAATCGGTTTTGAATTCTACATTAGGTTGCCTGCAGTACGGATAGCTTTATGGGCTATGGTCCGGTGACACCACGTGGCTATGGTTGCTCCTATAATCCGCAGCCCGAGCAGATTGTGTTCTGTGTGTCGGCATTCTATGCGTGCGAGGATACGAGCGCCTCACGCTATGCCAAATCTCTGCAGGACTCGTTGGACATTATGCACGATCTTTTGCAGCACTAGAATGAGGAATCTAAAGGAAATGGAACGAAAGCAAAACCAAAAGCAACAAAACTAAACATATCAGTAAATGTACCTTAGCAACAACAATTAATCCTTAAAGATCCTTGAAGGAAAAATCCTTAACTATACAAAAACGGCAAAACCAAACAGAAAGAAAATATATTTTCGGCTTGCCGAATTTAACATATCCTTGCAGAATGTAAATATTTTATACCAGATGGTGTAACAATTTAATTTATCGGATAGCTTCTTTAACATAAATATTTCCCATTCCAAAACGCATTATTTTCACATATTCAAGTATGATGAATAGAATTATTGATAAACTTATTACCAAAACATCTGCAAGGGTAAAACATAAATAGATTTTTGTGTATATGGTTAGAGTAGTTAACTAGCGTCCACATGACGTCATCAGTTCATTAGACAATTTCTAGTGTTGTACAACACGTCAATCAGTGAAATCAACTGATGTCAATCATCTAGTAATCGTTAACATTATTGAAACTCATTTGCATTAATCCCCTATAACCCAGATAACTACTTAGTAGATGACAAAGAGAAACTCTAGTCAATTAAATGTGTTTTTAGAGCAATTTATGCGCAACTGTTAGTGCTGTTAATTAAATAAATAAATACAAAAAAATAAATAAAATATATATATATATATATATATATATATTTATGTGTTAAATAAAAAATGCTATATTATTATATATTAGCTTAGCTGTGTTAGAGCTTTAACTTGATTATCACCTAATTGACTGTATTAACCAACTATCATATCTATGAGTTTCATAAGGCCGAACTACAATTTAGGCAGCCACTGTAGCTCTCCGCTCAAAAGTATGCAATACTCTTTGTTCAATGTGCTGTTTTAAATTCGCTCCCCGAAATGATATATAAAAATGGGTCAAAAAAGATAAAGGAGAGTGAGTTAAAACTGTAAAAATACCAACAAAAAAAACCGGCAGCATAAGTTTGAGTTTTGAAATTCGATTTAAATATGGAATCTAATTGAATAAGATTCATTAATTATTAATACAAATACGAGATGCATAATTTATATACTAAATGTTAACTGTCCCTTTGTTGCTGTTTTTTAAAATAAATACATATTTATACCTATTATATGCTTGTTAACAAAAAGAAAATAACCAAAGAGCAAGAAACTAAATGAATATAGGAATTCAGCATAATTATACTTGTTGATGTTGACGTTGATTGTTGTAAAGCAAATTGAAAATCATTCTACGTATATAGACTTGAAACGTAACAATACATATCAATACAATTTATATACCATATATATTTACCAACAAAAAAAAATACATATCAAACGAATATAAGTGACCTAAACATGTTTAAAAATTGAAATTTACATACTTATACTATATATTTTAGCTATATGAATATCTGTTGTTGTTTTGTAGTGATTACAAAATCTTAACTATGTTATACATCTATTTGACTATATACTATATATATTATACACATACATATCAATATACTATGTTATACAAAAGAGAGTTCATTACATAAACGGAAATGTTAAGGAGCAATCCGGAAAAAATTGTAATGTTCAAATATATATATATATATATATATGTGTGTATGTAACTCTTACTAGTTGCTGTGTTCATTGTTGCTATATATGTACTATATGTTAAAACTGTTAAATCCCAACAAAAATTGCCATAACCTAATCTATTATCTGATCTATATGCTCTATACACTGTTAAGTTAAATTTGGTTCAATGTTGATGCATGCGAAATATCACAATAATAAATGGAAACATTGCATTAAAAACGTGTCGACTCTGATATCTATATATACCTACAAATACACTGAGATCTGCTGTGGAAGTGTGTGACGCTCTATATGTCTTTACCTAAATCAATAATATAATAGTGTCATAACGTCGTTCCAAGAAGAGGCGCATATCCACTGTAAGGTTATTCCGGCTAAGATAAACTGTCCAAGATAAGTCCCTGATTAATATTTCAAATTAATTAAAAAGACAAAAACAAATTTACGCAAAAGTCGAGAAGCATAAAAGTCGCACGAACCCAGCTGTTGGTCAACAGTGAACGAAAATCGATCAACATGAAACGTAAGTAAACTTAACGGAAGGAATTGAATATTTATCAAAAAGTATAATAACTCGTTTCTTTTTCAGTTTTGCATTTGCTGCTGAGCCTGTGCCTGGCTTTCCTGCTTTGCGCTGCTCCGCTGATCCAGGCCCAAACGGCGCCAAACATTCCAACAGCTGCACCAACACCACCCAATGGTGAGCCTGGAAACAACGGACCTCCACCACCACCCACAATGGCAACTACAGTAGACACACCCACAGTCGATACTACTTATCCCAACTATGCTGGATAAACGCCATGCATCGATTTAGATTCGAATTAGAGTCAAAAATCAAGAGCATTCGCCTTGCGATGAAAAAAGTTGAATAAATTTGCAATTGCACAAAACAGCTGTGTTTGGAAATATATTTAATATAATATATTTATTGTCGACATAAATTAAACATTACATACACTCATATATAGTCTATGCCGCATTATGCAATGTAAATTGATTCTGGATTAACTCTGCGCCATGTTGCGCCTAAAGGAGCCACGCATTTGCGCCTGCAACTGTTCGGTGTTGCATTCCTCATCCCGGCCAGACTGCAACATTCGAGAAATATTAGATTAGTTATTTAAATAAGTTGAGTGCTTTAAATTATATGTGTTTTATGGGTTTTGCCTGCTTACCTTGCAAAAGTTTTGCTCTAGTAGCTCAATGGCTGAGAGACGCTGCTTTGGATCATGCTGCAAGCAATAGCCAATAAACTCATGCCCCTCTTGGGATAAACTTTCCGGTGCCTGCGGCTTCTCGCCCATGCCCACTTTGAACATGATTTGGAAGTTGGAATCAAACTGTGCCCACGGACGCTATAATGGTAATAAAGTCGTAAACATTTATTAAGAATTTTATAACGTTACAGATAACTGAACAATAAAAATCTGTTAATTAAATTTACATGTAATCATCAAGACCGGTTGACCTTAACCTAACATTCTCGCAAAGATGTTAAGTGTTTTATATGGTGTTGATACTATGTCCTCTGATTATAAGTCAACTTTCTAGCTATCTTACAACTTTAGTAGTTATTTATATATATGTATATATGTATAATTCTGCGAAGCAGAAAAATATCTGTTGAACGCAAAAACATTTTTTTTATACCCTAAACCCATTGAAAATGGGTAAAAAGGGTATAATGGTTTTGTGCAAAAGTATGTAACAGGCAGAAGGAAGCACCTCCGACCCCATATATATATATTCTTGATCAGCATCAACAGCCGAGTCGATATAGCCATGTCCGTCCGTCCGTCTGTCCGTCCGTCCGTATGTATGAACGCGTCGATCTCAGAGACTATAAGAGCTAGAGACTCCAGATTTGGTACATAAGCTCGCCTAATCCCTAGGCAGTACTAGTCTGTTTTAGATGTTCGATAACTCTTCCCGTTTCCGATATACATATGTGATCGATAACAACAAAATCTTGAATTTGGAAAACTTTTTGATGCAGTTTGAAACATTAGACTAAATAATGACAATCTGTGGAAATTTTATTGAAATCGGTTGAGAAACACTGGATATATGGAGTATTGAAGTTAAGAAAGTATGCACTATACGCGTTTACATACACACACTCACACATACTTGCAAGCACTGACTGTATGCAAATTATAGGGTTAAGGGTATAGTCTAGTCGGCATTTCTCGACTAGAGCCTTCTTAATTGTTTTTTTTTTTTGGTTTTCCGGCCGGTTGGCAGTAATATACAATGGAGTTATCGATTTATCTTTAAGTAGTAATTAGCCAAAATAATACAGCTTACGAATTCTTTTTCGTATTCCGTATACAACAATATTTTTTATTTTTTTTCCTGCCCTCGATACGTCATAGCTAAACTATTTGATCAATTTATCGCTAGCCTATTCGTAATACTTGTAGTTCGCTGCTTCTGAGGGTCATATAAACGTTGTCTTATCTGCTTATCAGTTGGACTCACCTTGCCAGAAGCCATTTCGACGACAACACAGCCCACTGACCAGATATCGGCGAGACGCCCATGGCCATCGCTATTAGTCTTGGTGAAGACTTCGGGCGCCATATAGGCCTGTGTACCCACATAGCCCTGCAGTTCGCCGGGCACGGTTGTGTGGGCTTGAATCTTCACAGCCGATCCGAAGTCACCCAGTTTGAGGCTATTGCTGCCATCGACAAGGAAGATGTTGGCCGTCTTAATGTCCCGATGGACAATGCCGTGTTTGTGGAGCTCAGCGACACCCGATAGGAGCTGGGCGGTGAAGCGACGTGATAGAGCCTCGGGCAGACCACCGGTTAGCTCAACGAGCGACTCCAAAGTACCCTCGGAGCAGAGCTCCATAAAGATAAGCAGCTCCTCGCGATGCACTTCGATGCCGTAGTAACGCACCAGATTCTTGTGCTTAATGCCCTCGAGGATTTTCAGCTCCTCGGCCACATTCTTCAAGGCACGCGTCTCGCCCGGCTGTATGGCAATCTCCTTCATGGCCATCAGTTCCCCGGTGTTATTATTGACAGCCGTGTAGACCTTACCGAAGCGTCCCTGACCGATCTTGATGCCCCGATGCCAACGGAAATGGACGCTGCGCGCACGAATCTGCACTTTGTCGCACGAATTGAGCGCCTTCACTTGGCCAATGAGCCGGCGTTCTCGCAGATGCTCCTCCAGATCCAGATCCAGGCGATTCACGGCATCGCGCACTCGCTCGTGTCGGGAGGCCAGCGGTGTGGAGACGTTGCTACCCTTGGACGAAATGGGTGGCGTCTGTGGTACAAGAAGGCGCAATTCACCATTAGCGGCAACATGTGGCGCCTCTAGATAGTCCGTGCTATCCACGGAGCTGTAACTAGCTGTCATCTGCTGAAGAAGCTCCTCCTTGAGGCTAAACTGTGGATGCAACAGCTTATTGTACTGTGGCGATTGCAATGGCGGCGTATTGGGATTTACTACCACACCGGCGGACATGGGTGTCCTTGTGGGCGTCCTGGAACGACTGGTGGCCGGCGAGGAAGTTTTCCGTGTGCGTGGCGATGCCTTTTTGCGCGCCACCTTCTCCGGCTCGGAGGTAATGCCAATCACATGCGAAATACAGCGATCCATCTGTTGCTTCAGTTCCTCAAATTGGCGATCGTCCAGGTGTTGTGTGATCTGCAGATCACAGGCAAGCATCAGAAACTCCAGACCCTGTGAGGCCCAACGTGGACGCATGCCGCGTCCACGCTCGCAACGCTCCATCACGAAATGCATCCACATCTTGGCAAAGGCAATGATGGCCAGTGCCAGATCCACCGTATGGCTACTATCCTTCTGGTCCATGATTCGCTGCTCAAACAATCGAATCACATCTTTATGGTACTCGAAACCAAACTTGTAGCCCTGATGGAGAATCTCTCGCGTGCGCGAAAGCACTGCCAATCGATCCTGTTCATCCAGATCGAGCATGTTGCTCAGACAGCAACGCTGCTGAACACCCTTAATGATGCCCGTGAGCTTGTTGCGCACCTCGAGCACATCCTGCTGCAGAAGCTTGAAAGCCGCCTTGACATCCGAACAGATAAAGTCATGCTGCTGATTGGCCACATCATGCTCATAGTGCTCTCGATGGAAGTCTGTCGTTTCGACATCCCGGCAGAAGGTCTTTGCAAAGAAGAGCACCTTGATGGAACGTTCCCGTTCCACGGTGAGCAGAGATTGCGTCTCTCGGCATATCGTCAACAGCTGCCATTTGACCTCCTCGCTATCGTTGCTCTGCGCCGTGCTCGCAATCTGTTCGTCCAATTCCTCAGAACGCTGCACCAGACGCTTGGAAATGTTGCACAATAGTTTGCTAATGATACCACAGAACTTTTGGGAGGCGAGGGTATGCATGCCCTTGATCATGGGACTGATGAGCTTAGTAAACATCCACTCCTTCTCCAGCACCGACTTCTGATTCGTCTCCGGCACAGCAACTAGCACCAGTTGATCAATGTAGTCGAGGTAGAGCTCAAAGGTCTTTCGCACGGTTGCATCATACTGATTCAGGATGGTCATGTAGCTGCCCAGCTCTGTTTCATTCTCGGTCAGCGCTGTGGTAATATGACGCTGGTAGCGCTCCCGATGCGTGAGTGCTAAAGTTAAGCCCTCGCGTAGCTCCTTCATTAGCTGCTCCAGGCTAAGCGGATTGGGACGCACTGGACGCGTCTCGAGACGCATGCGCAAGAACTCGTGCATAAACTGCAACGGTATGCCGCTGAGGAACACAAATGTGGGTATATACGAGGGCAGATTTATCGATTGCGCCTCCTCGCTCCAGTAGCCATAGGTGCGCAGTTCGATGACCTGCTCGCGACTTATCTGCGGATCCATGCATGGCACATCCTGCTCAATGATCTCCGCATCCAATTCAAAATCTTCTAAATCTTCCGCCCCAGGTTTCTCCAGCGCAATATGCGCCTTATACAATGCCACAGTGTGCAGCTGATGAAGGAAGGCCAATGATTTAGCCAATCCACGACACTTTAACACGTTCTCAATGAACTTGCGATAGAGTCCGGAACTCTGTTCGCCATTGCAATCGTTACTGGAAGTGCCCAGCGGCTCCACGCTAAAGATATTGATGTCATGCATCGAACCTTTACGCAAGTGGCAAGCTGACTGCTCATAGGACAGCTGACTGATCTCCGTTGAGGTAGATCTATTTGGAGGAAACGCACAAATTTAAACAATTCTAATAGGAATTGTCTTTGGATGCACTTACTCATTGCTGCTTGAGGTCTCTCCGGGCACGTGCGTGGAATCGTTTAGCATGAACTGCACTCGGGCACAGGACATGGTGCCGCAACCTCGACGCACTGACGTCTGTCCATTACTAGCCACACTTGGTGGCTTGACGGAGTCCATCGAATTGACGGCAGAGTCATCATTATCCACGCCCGACGCCGATGCCGAGGATGAGTTGCCACTGTCCGAGCCCATGTAGGACGTTTGCACTGGCCACGAGAACTTCTCATCCTGCAACCTATCAAAGCAAAAGATTATTAATTATTAACCCCTTTATCTCATTTATCGCAGAGCTAACTCACCTGGCTAGAATCCTGCCCAAAATACTCAACTTAAGCTTGTTCTGCTTGGTAGTATTGTACCACAGACACATAGCTTTGATGCGACCCACAAAACTCTGGGATTTGTAGATGGGATGCAGTGCACCCATTGCCTGAGAGGAGGGATACAAGGCCTCTGCTGCCTCGAGACGTGTCAGCAGGTCCTCAACCTCACGCAATGCCAACTCTTGTTGCTCCATGCAGTCCTTGCAGTACAGAGACATGCAGCCCTGACACAGTTTGTTGGGCAAGGGAGCTACAAGGATGAATCGAATGAGTTAATCTGCCAGTTCACATAAGATAAGTTCTACTTACAGCTAGCATTGGAATTGGCATCGGAGTGTATGCCGCTATCGAGGCTCAGCAAACTAGGTTCCCGTTTGTAGCGCGGCATGAACTTGTAGTTGATGATCTGGGTAAGCAGATCGGAGACACCATGACGTGCCTCATACAGATACTTATCCTGTTGCTCGACGGTTCGATCAGCCTGCCAGGCCTGCAGTTCTAGCCAGATGAGATCCTTCAGCTCCGTCTGCCACGTGTGCTCCTCCTGTGACAGCTTTGCATCCTGCCTATCCACACTGCCCAACTTAATCAGATTGGCAAACGTCTCATGGAAGTCCTTGCGCTTGGCAAGACCTGGCGTCGGCTTGCCCTCCAATAGCAGTGTCGGCAACTGTACCGCAAATGCCAACGGGGGCGCCGACGAACGACAACCAATGGGTCGCGAGGAGACGCAACGATAGCGATTGCAACTCTCCACCACCTTGGAGGCAATGCGCAGTGGCATCGGCATCAGCTCATCCGAACTCAGTGGCATGATCTTGTCAAGCGATTCGAGTGGATGTGCGCTCTCATGAAAGCTACTGCCACGCGGCGGTACCGCTGTCGTCGATGCCAACGAATTCTTCATCTCCCGTTCCGAGTCCCGCAGTAACGATTGTAATCGCTTATCCGTCCGCTTGTTCTCCTCGTTGACAAACATCTCGTTCAGCAGCGCACAGTCCATGGTATTGCGCCGCAGTACACGGGATCTTGCCATTCTCGTCATGCCCTTCTTGGGCGTACCGCCCACACTGGCCGGGGCATCGGCGGAGCTAGAAAGTATGAAAGTATTTAAATGAGATTTTTATA